>JAPMOB010114100.1:0-15099 GCA_029875015.1 Lepomis gibbosus
AAAAAAGACGGCGGTGTCGGGCCGCGGGCCGGGTTCGGGCAGATAATTCATGTTGGTGTGTCGGGTTACATCGGGTCGGGTTTTAAAAGCCACGGGCCGGGTCGGGTCGGGTTGTAATTTTCAGGCCCGTTGAGAACTCTAGTTCTGAGTCTCATGTTGTGTGACATCCTTTGTCTGCTCATTCCTCCCTGGCTATGGATTTTCCATGGGATTACTCTGTTTGTTTTGGATTGGTTTATTATGCTGGATTCACTGGACTCAGCCGCTAGTGTGCTCACTTTGTGTTAAATAAACCTTTCTGAACTGAACCTGCTCTTAATCCTGCCTTTGGATCCTCCAACCTGCTCACCATACACCAATCCTGACAGAGAAACACTTCTCACATTATGAACACAAAAAAATTATACATTTTTTATTCCTTAGTGTACTGTATAGTACAACACACCAAACAACAAATCATTATGCCCCTTGGTCTTGTCTTTGGTCTGGGACAGGCCAGAGATTCTTGTTCTCCACCTACCCCTCATCCCTATACCTCCACCACCTCCTTCTTTACATCCTTCACCTCCCTATTCCTCCTCCTTCCTTCCCCCCTGCTTACTCCTGCTCCACCTCCTCCTCATCTCCCTCCTGCCCCTTCACCTCCTCTAACTCCTACTGTTCCTCTTCCTTCACTTCTTACCTCTCTCCAAACTGCATTTCCTCCTCCTTCTCCTCTTCCTCCTCTCTAGTGTCCTACACCTCTTTCTTCAGATTTCTCTGGATCCATTGCTGCCAAAACTGATTCAACTGACTCTGTACCTTTTAAAGTAAAGTAGCATTTGTGCAGACAGCACTCACTGAGATGTACAGTTTGTCACAGAGTAATATTCAAAAGAAATACTGATCAATAATGATAATATAATTCATAAATTCATGTGGCACCAAGGAAAATATTTTATCCCTCAATCTTTCTCTAGGTGGAGAAGCTGTCTGGCTTGTCGCTCAACTAACAAATCTGAAGCTACTGTAATACTGTATCTATGAGCTGAGTGTCTTTCTGGGTTTTAGGATGCTTACTACTGACATGACATTGATGTAAATCAGTGACAAAAATGTTAATTTATTTTATCAATATAGTTCACACAAAAGCACAATTAATAATATGAAATCAATCCTACATTGTTATATAAAAAAAACAGTAAACAGCAAAACAGCAAAAAAAACTCACATGATGCACAACAATTAAAAAAACATTTTATGATATTATGATAAATAAAATGTCTCCTTGTTGACTGATTTGATTTAAATGTTAATAATATTCATTATTATAGAATATTGATGTAAAGAAGAAAACACATTTCAGGATATAAAATCAAAACTTCCCACACCGACTCTGCGATTTTGTGTAGAAAAGTATTTGTAATTAACTGCTGCAATAACTTGTATTCTCCAGCATAAAGTGGCTCTTTGTTCCTTCTGTAACCATTATTTCCAATGCTGAAGACAAATTAGAAGTTCTCATAGTGATGCATAAAATGGGCCTGATCCCTCTTGTTCATCTGCTGGCAAGCTTTCTCTACGTTCTTGGTCAGTCCTGGTGGTCCACAGCTGAATACACCAATTTTACCCACCTACAGAAAAGAAAACATTAAAGAGATTAATTTATTTTGTCCAGGATGGTGTGCTGGGAAAAGTTTCAGACAAACACAAGGTACGACGATGGATGGAAAGACTGACCCCGGGGTGAACTTCCTGCAGTGAGCTGAAAAAGGACACAAAGGGTGGACGGCCAAAGTGGGTGACGGACCGGAGGCCAGTGAAAAGACTGCGGTTCCACACCTTCTGAAAGTGTCGCTCACACACGTACTGTCAACACATTGCAAAGACAGTGGTGAGTGATCATTAGTTGTTTGAATTTAATTAATATTAAAGGAATAGTTTCGGGAAATATGCTATTTGCTTTCCTCCTGAAAGTTAAATCAAAAGATCAATAACACTCTCATATCCGCATGCTAAATACTGAGCTTAATTAGCTTACTGTAGCTTGACTGGACAAAATGGAAAAATTCTAGTCTGTGTATGGATTTAAAAAAAACAAGACATAAGATGTTTGGTGAGCTTTAGTGGTGCTAGTAGTTTTGTTATTTGTGACCACAGCCAGACTTGCTGATATCCTTGTTTTCAGTCTTCATGCTAAGCTTAATTAAGCTAAGCTAAACCTGCTTTTATCGGGCTGTACCTTCATATTTACCATACAGATGTGGCAGTGGTAATCTTCCCTACTTATTATACCTGTAATGTACAAGGCACATATTTATAAGTCAACAGTAAAACAAACTGAAGATCTCACCAGCATGGTGGTGCGGAGGTCAAACTTTTCAGCCACCTGAGTGATGTAAGTGTGGACTGAGACCAGGTCCTGGGTGTCCAACTCCTCCACCTCCCTGATGATGTCTGACACCCACTCAAACTGACGTTGTGTCCGTGTCACCCAGATGAAATACACCTTCAAGAGAGTGTTTGTAGAGTGAGCTTCTTCCACATATAAATCATGCCTCAGGCAGCGATTCAAGACATTCAAATTGTACTGCAAGTGTACGCAGCACCTTTTTACACTGAATCTTGGACTTGATGGAGGACTTGAACACCAGGTCTTTGAGGATAGAGGCAAATGGGGTGACTCCAATTCCTCCGCCCACAAGAACAGACACCTCAAAGTCAGTCCACTCCTGATGGCCCTCACCAAACGGGCCATCCAAGAACAACTTAGGATTGAATAAAATATCAAAGTCAGTGTCATGAAAGAAATGGAGAACCAGATGAAACTATTCACACACACAAATAATGCTTTAACCTGCCTTTGGATAGGCTCCGAGCTCAACCAGGCTTTCGTCAGTGTAAAGCTCGCGGAGCCGGCTTGTCCAGGGCCCAACAGCACGGATGTGTAGACTCAAGGTCTCTTCGTGGGGGGCTGACGTCAGTGTGAATGGGTGGTACTCATCTGTGCCCAACATTAGGCACGCAATGCGAACCCACTGGCCTGAACGGTACACAAAGCCTTGTGGTCGCTTGAACTCCAGGTGTGTCACACCTACAGTCAGGACAGCCAAGGGATGTGTGAACTCGAATGCAGAGTGTGCACCAACATCAAGCTATTTCAGTGAAAACTGTGAATTTCATTAGCAAGGACTTAAATCAGGGAGACACAGAGAATAAGGAGACATTTAAAATACTCCATGGTGATTTTCACCTGAAGTCAGCAGCTCAGCTCTGACCACTGGGATCTCCAACTTCTTCCTGCTCAAACTGATAAGTTTGTCCAACAGGAAGAGCAGTGCAGGTGGAATTAAGTAGATGTGGAAACGGGGCTCTTGGAGCAGGGCAAAACTGCCATGAACAACTGTCTGTTGGATGAAAACAAAGCCAACACTACATTTTCATGAAACTGCCTCTCGTTATGTAATGCACCTGACTGCAGAATGTTTTTGGTGTATTTTGAAGTCAGAAAAGTACTCACTAGAATGTAAACAACAACATAGAGGTAATGTGTGATCCAGAACCCACGAAAACTGATGCGACGGAAATAGTGTGTTGCAAAAACATACATAAATGCAAAAACAAGAAGAAGCAAGATGCCAGTGATTCCTAAGAAGCAGAGCAAAAATAATTATAGCATAATACAATAAAACAAGCAGTCCATGTAGCACTCAAGGTCAAACATCAGTTTTCTTATGATACCTGGAACAGTTTGAAAGAACCACCACGACCACTTCTGAGGAAGTTCAGACCTAAAATGAAAACACACCGTAAATTAGCTGACATATCTCCCGGTGAAGTGTACAAATATCTGATCAAATCAGGCAGCAATTTCAAACATTACCCATTGTTGGAAAAGACTTTTGGGAATAGACAAGACAGGATGTTGAGGTCGCTGATGGAGAAGATGTAGACGTTCACCACATGGCCCAAACTATGAACAACTACAGTCAGAATAGAAATAGGAGTGAGCTTAAATAAAATTTCAACAGGTGAAGTCATCAAAACTTTACTTTTCGTAATTTCTATCTTCTATAACTTCCGTAACACTTTGTGCGCCGGTCTACCAACTTGAAAGGATGATGGCAGTCATGGCCATTAAGCGATGGAAATCGATGGCTGCGTCAAAGGGGATGTATCGGTTGAGGAAGGTCTCTCGGAACAGCGTGATGAGGTTGCGACACACAGTGAGGAGCATGTAGGGAAACAGAAAGGAGATGGCAGCTGCTGAACCACGGGAAAATATGATGCCCACCAGTGAAGTCTCAGGGATGCCCGTGGAGAAGGCCTGCAAACTGTAGTCTGCAAACAAGGTTTTTAATCAGTTCCAGAGGTTTGTTTCAGAAAAGGCCCACACTAACCAGGAAGTTATGATGCTAAAGGTAAAGAAAGACTATAAGAATTATTTCTACTCACAGTAACATCTTTCAAGAGTCACGCCAGCTGTGATGCCGTAAACAATGAGGAGGCAGACGATATGACGACGATAATTCTCAATGAAACGCTTGAACTGCTGGATTTTCTGCTGGACTGGGTTTCTTATGTACTGCTCACGCTTGGGCTTTACATAAACATTTGGAGTGTTGACAACTGACCTGAAAATATTCAATTCCATTAGACTTTATTCAGTAGATAGCCTTTACTCTGTCATTTGGCTGTGGAGTTTTTGAATAGGAGGGTAAAGCCTGTACTGTAAAGCCTTTGTAGTTGGAGGGACTAAAGCGTGGTTACATCAGATAAAATGCATGCAAATGGAACCTGAAGAGGTCGTTTTAAAACTGGAGATAGTTTTCAGTAAATACTGTTAAGAAAGTAAGGAGAAGAAAAACTGAAACTAACTTTTTCCGTCTGCGGATCTCCTGTCCTTGTGTATTGATGCAGCTGCAAACAAAAAATTTAAACGATTATAAGCTGGTCAACAATTGTTACTAGGGATATATAAATGAAAAGGATTAAATGAAAAAGCTACAGTGGATTACTGTTTTTAATTACAGTGACAAGCAACAGTTGTAATATTTGTAGACTGGAGGAGTGATCACAGCCCTTGTACCTGTTTGCTGGACAGATGAAGGACACTCTCTGATCTCGACTAATCTTCTTCTTCCCCTGTTTCTCCATCCCTACACGCACAGCAGACGCACTAATTTATCAAATAAGGTCAGAGAAATTAGGATTTTACAAAAGAGATCTTTTTAGGCAAAACTTTCTCTTACCTTTAACATTGAGTTGGGCAAACTGCAGCTCCTTCTCATGGTCCCGCAGGAGGAAATGGAAGTCCTCCCATGTGACTTTCTCCTTGTCATCAAAGCCTGCGGCCTGCATCATGGCCTTGATGCCGTCCTCGACTTGGCTCTTTGACAGAGCGCAGTTGGAGACTTCAATAAAAGACCTGCAACACATGAAAACGGTGAAGATAAACTTACAGACAAAAAAAGACACACTAAGATGAAAAAAAGAAACACTGATCAGACCTGAGCATCCTGGCAAATTCTTCTTTTGATAAGAAACCATTTCCATCAATGTCATTCATGGAGAACATCAGTTTTGATTTTTCCTCTGGAGACCCTGAATATGCACACATATCACAATGACAAAATGTAGGAAGTTAGTGCTTTATGACATCAACTTTTTGTTGGATATCAGACATGTACTGTACTGTAGTCCATTGCTCTTTCCAAGTTGTCTAGATCTACAATCTATAAAATCTTTCATGAAATGGAATTTTCTTTACTTGATTTATTTATTTATTTACTTTTAATTTATTTTCCATTTGCAGCTGGACACTACAGTAGATCACCCCTAGAGGGCAGCTAACTTATTGTTAGAGTCAGTAGAAACATTTCCCATGATGGTCTAAATGCTTTTCCACTTACCCTTAAGTTCTGGAAATACAGTTTTCAGCAGAAAAAATACAAATATATACGTACATAATCCCACATTAGCATCAGTTTTGTTCTATTAATCCAAATCCACCAATAGCTGATTTTTTATTTTGGCATTTTTAGATGTACTTGTTATGTATTGTTTCGATGACAGCACACCTAGAAAAGCCAAAGTCCACAAAAGTATTTTGTCGTGCATTTTACCTTTCATAAAGATAACCAAAACATCAAGAAACTCTTGGAAGGAGAGGTAACCGTTTCCGTCTTTATCAGCTAGTGTGAACATGGAGTCCACGAATAAGGAGTCAGACTTGAGTCCCAGTGCATCAGCAAACTCAGCCGCTGTCAGCTCGCACTGGAGAACCTCTCGGGCTTTCTTGTGGGAAATGCCACTCATGTCCCCAGCGTCGCACTTCTCTATTTCCAAGACCTGTGCACCAGAGGGACAGCATCATTATATGTCACTATACTATATGTGTCATTAGTAATATCACTGACGTTAACTGAGGTTACTGTATGTCCATCACAGATGAGGTAACCATCAAGACCAACAATTAGTTCTTTTAGCGGGAGGTCGGACCTAATTTGACCTCAAACAAGGATTGACAACATTTTGTGGCTGAGCTTTAAGCTGCTGCCGTAACAGAGCAGAGGATGAGGTAAACATCCAGAGGCTGAAAGTACCTTAGAGAAAGCGTGTCGAATGAAAGTTTCCACAATCTGTTCCCTCTGCTCTTTTGTTAAAGCCTCCTTCAGCAGTTCCACCTCTCTCATCTCCTTCACTCTAATCTCCTGCCTGGTTTCTGTCTCCCCCGAGTGCAGGTGCTTGACAAATGCTGCACGTTTGCTCTCGTCATCAAAAAACAGCATCTGGATCCGCAAACAGGAAGCATCAGGAGGAGATTTACAGGATTGGAGGGAGATAGAAAGTGGTGTATATAGATACATCTGCAGAATCATGCTTGCATCAACGATTGGAGTAGAAGCATAGAGTAAAAGCAACTTCAGTACATGAGTGAGAAAGCTTAATGTGCTTAAACTGCAAGGATCTTAAATGTGAACACAGAATTTGGTTGTAATGCTTATATAAGATGCACCAGCAGCAACATTTTAAAAAATGTTTCCCCTTACAACTTGAATCAAACTTCAAACTTCAGCTGCTGGAGGAGTAAACCACCCTCCGATTCCCTGCTACTCACCAGGTCATACTCTTTTGATACTTTGAGCAGCAGAGCTTTCTGGTGACGGTCACTAGAGAGAAGGACATCTAGGTAGTCCTGGTTACCCAGGTTGAGGCAGCGGTTTGCGGATCCAGATATATCGGAGACCTGTAGCATCCTTCTCTCATTGACGTCCACACTGACAGGATTCAGAGGTTTTTTATGGCCCTGCCACTCATAGGCTGGACAGAAAAAGTAGAATTAGAAGAGGCACAAAACTGGTTTCTGGTTTATGATCAATACAAGTGTCAAATAACAGGAACTACCAGCAGTAAAGAAAACAAACTACCTTTTGGTTTCACTGTCACCTGTGAATAACTGATTATCAGTTGAGTTCAGCTTGTCTAGTGTTTCATGTTTTGTAGCTGACTTAATATAAATCATTACTATCGTTACTATCACTGTGTCCCAGATTTACACTTGAATTAATGTAATTAACTCAGTTTTACAATTGTGTTGATGCTTATGTGACAGACATAATGGTTGCAGAAGGCCAGCGTAGCAGTAAATCATAGCTGCTGATAGTCAGCTGATGTTTATGAGCAACTAACAGTGAGTCAGTTGTAAAGCCTGACTTACAGATGTTATGTTATTAATCAGATTTCATACCAGTGATTCCCACAGATGGCTGATTTGTTCTGTCACCAGCTTGTTTTCCACTCTGGAACTTCCTGTACCTGTACTTGCGGAGATACGCCACCATCCAGGCCACTAGTAAACTAACTGTGAAAGCAAAAAAAAACCACCACTGATTGTCAGTTTTACAATAAAACAAACTAAGAAATGGCTTTTTGAGTATTATACTGACCAACAGGAAAGAGGAACAGAACAGTGACGGTTATCCCAAAGCCAGCTTTACTCCCATCAAAGTAATTAAGTTTGGTAACATTAGTGCAGGGATGGAGCATTGATGTCTTTAGCTGTGTGGGTTGCGGACAAGGATCACCTAAGGCAATTGAGAGAACCATTTTTGTCAATAGTTTATATATCATATCACTGAAAGAAATCCTTGTTTGTTTGTGATTTAAATATAAGAGACACATTTTTACCATCCTTCCAGAAGAACACGTTTTTCTGTATATCAGTGGCTTCTGCGCTTGTGACTGCAACAAGGACATCATGAAAGGTCACATTGCGGATCACCTTGATTTCCTCATCTGTGAACAAACTGAAAAACACCCCAAAGCACACATGTGGATGGGTGTTGTTTTCACACAGAGTAATATGAAATCCAGTACTTCACATAATAAGATTTGATACTCTGATGGCTATTTCTATTTACTATAGTTACCCATTCTGTTTATTTTCGAACCAGAAGCGGTCCCCATTTCTGATGCGTTCAAACTGGTCCAGGATTATGGCGGAGAAAACTGGACCTGGACCATCGAGAGACTCCAACAGTCCTCCAGGGAAGAGCTCCAGTTTTGAGATGTCTCTGTTATACAGTTCTGCAACATTGCGCAGCAACTGTTTGAGCAGAACACAAGATGCACTTCAGTACACAGGACTACTGTTAAACCTTTTGAGCAGTTCAGGGTTGATCCTTCTTTGTTAAAATAATTTTTTTTAAATAAAGTTTATAAAGTTTTTAAAGTTTTTACCTGTGGGTTGGTGCTTGTGAGTTTAGGATTTATGTCTTCAAAAGTGTTGATTGGAGGCAGATCCAGAGTTTTTCTGACCTCAGTGTAACTACGAAGGCCAAAGTCTCTTCCTCTTTGGATGGTCATGGCCACCAGATCTGACCGGGTAAACCTTAGGGGTCCATACATGAAGTCTGTCAGGGTGCAATCAGACCAGAGCAGAGTCAGCATTAATGAGTGATATGTATTTAATATACATGTATGTTATTTTATTGAACATTTCCATCTTATTTTCATGATTGCTTGACTTTTTGTGGTATTTTCTCTTGTTCTCTCTTGTATATATTTGACTGGCAATAAACGTGTTTCTCATTTCTGATACAGGCATTGAATAAGAAGGATTATCACAC
Source organism: Lepomis gibbosus (assembly GCA_029875015.1). NCBI lineage: Eukaryota > Metazoa > Chordata > Actinopteri > Centrarchiformes > Centrarchidae > Lepomis > Lepomis gibbosus. The sequence continues at coordinate 9,111 of JAPMOB010114100.1, forward strand.
CTCTCAGGTCCTCCACAACAATATTGTCTTCTCTCTCTGCAATCTGGGAAGCCATGCCCATGAGGAGGGCATCTACATCCTGGCTAGTCGTCACATTAACTCTCTGGAAACACAATAATAGAAGCATATATTATACAGATTAATACATAACATATATCTCTTCTAGCTAATAGTTGGCCATTCAAAATTCACAAGCACATTTTAGTCTTAAAGTAGAGGCATTCTAAAGCAATTCTTTAGAGAGGTAATTTGTAAAGAAACCATCAACACAGATCCCTAATATTCATTGTGCAGGCACTAACTGTACAATGAAACACATAACTTAGAATTTATCGGAGACATACATGTGTTAAAATATGCTAGTTTTAAACCCCACAACCTTTGCTTTTCTCTACAGAAATACATGTAAAGTGATTTGCAATTAAAATAATGGCAGAACATTTCTACAAATGGCCTCATTTGTCCTTATGGATGCACACTGGTTTACTTTCCTGCCTCTAAAGCCATAAAGCTCAAATCCTGCCAGAGCTTCTCTGATGTTCTGCTTCTGTACTTTTCCACTGTCTCCATAAGTAAACAATTGTGTACCACCTGCCCTCATTTTAAAAAAATCATTATACTACTTCTTACAAGAAAGGAAATTAAACTAAACTGTATCAGTGGTTGGAGAAGAGGTTTAAACACATACAGTATTAAAAGAGACCACCAAAAATCTGAAATTCATGATGTACCTGACGTTTCCAAAAGCTGTTACAAAGACGCATTGCTGGTGATACGCTGCCATCTATGTTGACAACCTTCTGAAAATGGCAGGTTCTGTTTCTGGAGGAAAAAGGAGAGCCAATGTGGAGGGTTTTATTTCAAACAGTTTGTAAATACTCTCATTTGGATGGTGTCCGACTCTGTTCACAGCTGACAATATTGCACTAAACTAAACACAGTGAGTTTAGATTTTTTTACACTGTGCTGAGAGTGGGTCGCTGGGGGATAAAACATAATAATACCTCATGTAAACACCAGGTGGGGCCATAGTGATGCCAAATCGTATGGCAGCTGTCTGAAACTCAGGAGAGATCCCCGGGTCAACAAACTTCTGGTAACCTGTAAACACATAAATCAGAATATAATACCAAACAATAAAAGGAAAACAAAATAACAAAAAGTAAACTTAAAATCATCCAAATGGTCAAAGTGAGGCAACAAACACAGCACAGCTATGAAAATAAAGAGTGAAAGTTATCGTGATGGGGTCATCAGATCATTGTCCCTTTAACTTTCTTCAGCTGCGGGTGCTTGTTCAGCAGAAGGAGACTCAGGGCGATGCTTTGCTGACGGAGCACATATTTGTCAAAAACCACCAACGATAGCTCACCTCACTGTGGCTTGTGGTCATCAGTGCATTACCTGTTCCCCTCCACTTGTACGCACACGCACCCTGGCTGAGTCTTACCTGGGTAAGGAGGCAGAGCTTTGTTTCCAAGATATCCAGGCAGCCATTCGTAGAGAGCAATATTCTGTGTGGAAAAATAGGGGGGATAAACATTATTGCAGCCTTTTTGAATCCACATGAAAATTGAACTTGTTGCATGGAGGTTGATGATAATACAACAACAAATTTTGTGATTTTTTGATATCACCAAAAATAATATTTGATTCTAAAGCCTGCATGTTGAAGTATCCTTGGGCAAGATACTGAATCCCAAATTGCTCCTGTGTGTGTGTGTGTGTGTGTGTGCGAATGATTAGTTTCCTGTCAATGAACAGTAGACAGTTTCCATGATAGCCACTGCCATCAGTGTGTGAATGTGACGTGTAAAGTGCTTTGAGTGGTCGGAGTACCACAAGTACTGTCCATTTACAAAATAGTTTCATTAACTTTTGCAAGAGTAGAAGATAGTAGAAAAAGTCACAAATTGTTGTTCAAGACAGTTCTTGCAAATAGAATTGACTAATCAAACAATTAAGAGATGATGCATTTGCGATTAAACCATTAATTTATCCATTAAATCACGACCACCGGGTGTTGATGCAACCTTGCTCTTTCCAGAGTGCAAATTAAATCAGTGCCTGTGCAGCATGTGGATTACATGGAGACTTTCCTTCTACCTGGAATGTGGCCACAACGGTCTTCCTGGCGTTTTGAAACAGCTTTTCGTCTGCCCACTCTGGGTGTTCCTCATGCAGTTTGGAGGCTATGTAATTGTGGTAGCGAAACCAGATAATCCCCTCTGCTGCCGTGAACATGTTCTCATTGGCCCAGGCATTTCCCAACTCTAGACACAGAAAATGGCACAAATTATAGGGAATTCTGCTATTCCATCATGTGAGTTAACATCAACATAGCTGCAAATCAATAAACAGAGAATAGGCTGTATGTAACATTTTCTTTTTGTACGGAAAACTGCACCAAAATGCACAAATATTCTCCACATTATGTTTGTAGTGTCACAATCCTATTTCATTTATTGATGAGGCTCTCTGACCACTAATGGAACAATAATTTGGTAATTTGGTTGATAATTTGTTTGTTTTTAAGAACATGACAACAGTGCAGTGACAACAGGAGAAGATTCTCTGCCTCCACCCCAGATAATCAGATAATAACTAGACACCTTTAACAACACAAGCAACAAAACACTGGTTTCATGACTCTTGAACGGCATCCTCTATGCTATAGAGAGAGGGATTTACTGTGGTGAGTGTGACAAGCCATTTACACAATAATTAAAGAGTCATACGTCAGGCAGGACCTCTTGTGACTCAGACTCGCAAGCTGCAACCCTGATCAAAGCAGACCAGGGTAAAATAAGCCAAACACACAATAAAACATACTCAATCTTAGTGAGATATATTCAGATAGTTTTGGTGTGAATTGCTAAGATCTATTATGTTTTTACCATTATTTATTACCTTTACGTTTGGAGGCTTGAAAGGCCAAATATTTAATATGACTGAGCTCCACTCCTTTGGGCACCACCCAACATCTCTTCAATAAATCACATTTAACTATGATTGTTTGTTGGAGATACTGCACTACAGATAAGAAGGAAATGAGTGTACGTGTGACTGAGCTTTTGATTGAAATGTCCCTTTAATCAATGACATACTGTAGGAGTCAGTTTAGTGCACTGTCTGCAACTAACAGCTCTGCTGGCATATCTATAAAAGCCCTGATGATATAAATCTCCCATCTGGGCTATCTCACCATAGAGACCATAGGGTCCATGATCGCCTGTAGAGGGGTCAGCGGCACTCCACATGAAATCACGTCCTGATTCCTGATTTGGCATGTTCAACTCAGAGCCTGAAGACAAGAGCCCTCCAGAGAAGCTTCTCAGGGAGTCAGACCACGATGTTGAGGGGCCATAGATGGAGCTGCCATCAATCCATGCTGTCACCCAGTTCACCTGCATGTGTTGTATTAGGTTTTCTCAATTTGTGGCACAGGAAAGGGAAATGTAGGGTAACACAATTGAATGCTTACCTCCAGAAGTGCCTGAACTGGTACAGTACATTTATTAACTTACTGCTCACATTTACTGAATTGTTTCTGGAGGCTGCAGTTTGGCGAAAACATGACAAATGTGTTACTTTATATTGAAACAGTCACTAATCAGCACCTGTGTGCGAGGGTTACTGGGACTCTGGCCGGACTCTTTGTCCCAAGGTCCTCTCTGGAAGGGCAGCAGGACCTTTCCGGTGGCAGTAGGGTCAAAGACAGGGTCACCTTTTGGGACTGGGATGTTCATAAACTCAGATGGACACCCAGGAGTTCTTGAGTCAAAAATTTCAAAAGTCACATGATAACCTGAGAAGTAAAAATCATTAAAAGTCATTACTTGGGTGGTGTGGTGATGGTGCAATGGATAAGACTATGGATAAGACACCTTTGGTGTGTGAGACCCGGGTTTAATCCCCCACTGTGACCCATCCACTAATGTGTCAAGCAAGACACTTAACCCCTCGTTGCTCCAGAGGCATGCAACCTCTGACAAAGCATCAGCTAAATGAATAAATGTAAATTACTAGATGGATCATCAGATGGGTATCTTGACATATTGTTTTAATGTCTCCCAATTGTATCTTTAAAGGCCACATCTGACTTAATTTCACCTTTAATAATAATATTAAAATCAGTAAGCTATTTGGGTAGGAAAATCATCATCCTCACTACAAAGGTTCAGTTTGGGTCAATTTGTATTTCACGTTTGGACACATTTATTCATTTTTGCACTTCAGTGGCACAAGGCATTATATATTTACCAAAGATCAGAGAAAGCACGGTCTGGTTACGGGCTGAGGGAAGACCGGAGGGCCCCGCGGTCAGCAGGCTGCTCAGTCCGCGGGGGTTTGGCAGCTGTGGCTCCTGGACAGGCTGGTAGACTCCGTCCTGGTAATGCGCGGGCACGAGGCGCACAAGGTGAGAACCTGCGCGGGCACAAACACAGAGCGGTGTCCAGGTGTGTTGGCAGGCTGCGCTAATGCTGCTGCCGCTGCTGCACTCTTAGGCAGCTCTATGACTTACCAACAGCTCCGCGTCGGGGATATCCCAAACTGTTGTACCAGCCGTCAAAACGCGGAACCTCCCAGGTTATTTCACAGCGTGAATCTGTTCAAGACATGTCGATATTTAAACAGAGTTTCTTTCTGTAAATGTCTCAGTTGACTCAGTTAAGTGACTCTGACAATGAAGTTGCTAACTGCTGTCTACTTACGTTCACTGACACAGAGCACCAAGCCAACCGCTGCACAGATACTCCAAATCCGTTTACGCAAATCCATTGATGCGAGAGATGCTCCTCGGCTCAGTCCGCAGCCAAGAGGAGCGAAGGACTTCTGAAAAGACAAAGTGAAGGTAACTGACATTTACTACTGTATTTCTGTTATATACCCAAGCAATAAAGCCTACTTTGTGGTTTAGTAGTGATTAGAAAAAAGTCTGGTAGTCTAACTCTACTAACAACAAAATTTGGCAAAACCTTGGCACTGTTCCTATTTATCATGAATAAACTGCAGACATTCGTAGCCAATACCCAATTTCCTCAATCACTTTGCATTTGATGAGAGAAGATGAAATAGTTTAGTCTTACCCACTGTAGAGGCTGAAATGCAGTGTAGAAGTGGTACAGGTGAGGGATGGTGAACTACTAAAGCCAACATGTGTTGCACACCTTATCACAAACTGCTTGTGACCTGTGTTGCCCAAATGTGAATGGCCATCATGTCTGGGTCACACCTTTTTTCCACAGGATTCCGGTCAATGCATCCTCCTCCCCAGTGACAGAAAGGGGGCAAGGGTATAAAAGAAGTGTATGTTTCCTCACCATTGACAGTTCACTCTCACATCTTCACTCCTCATCTTTCAAATTTTGGGTAAGAAAAATCTTTCGGTTTTTAAAATTTTCTCTCTGTTTGATTGATTGGTTTTATGTGAAGCTTTTCTTCTCATTCAGATTCAAATTAATGCATTACAATCAAGATGGGGCTAAGTCAGGACCACTTATTTACATTATACTGACTGAAGTGGATGTATAGAATTGCATGACTTTGTGCTGTATACAAATGCATTTATATCTTCCAGTAAAGGTAAAGTGCCAGGGAATGTTGTATGACAAGTTAGACATGATTTTGCTTAATCATGTGCCATGTTACACAGCAGTAAAATGCCCAATCCTTTATCTACTTCAAGGAACAAGAGCTGCTATCTGTGCATCTGGAGGAAATTGAGAACCCAACCACTAACACTGTCTTCTCTGTTGCACTAGTCTAGTCTCAGCCGTGTCCGTAAGATCCGGAGCTAAGATGACTTTCTACGATGACATTTACCCATTCTACCCTCTACAAAGGACCTCCTTCATCTTCAATAGCAGCTTGCTAACTATTATCCTGGTCTTCCTTGTGCTAGTAGTCAGTCTCCTTCTCATTCTGCCAGGGATACGAGGGAAGTCGGTGAGTGCAACCAATAACTCACTGCAGTCATGTCACAAAA
>JAPMOB010114111.1:0-15523 GCA_029875015.1 Lepomis gibbosus
ATCAAATACGTGCTTTTAGTAATATAAGGGGTTTCTGGGTGTCTGTGGAGGCATGTCTTTCACTTCTCCACATCCCAGACCATAATACCTTGACAGACTGAGGAACAGTTATTAATGTATCTAACTTACACTTCCTCACCATCTCCCCCAGTATTTCTTTTAATTCTGTTTAACTTTTCCTATAAAACACTGTTTATAGTGTACACTTATTCCACATTAACATGAGAAAATTTGAATAGCCCTGCAGTGAGAAATATGGCCATTTAAAACACCAATGAGGACTACAGAATCAAAAATCTAATGAAACAAGATTGTTGTAGTAGAGTAACAATAGCTGTGGTCAGTTTTACTGTGTAAGTGTTGAGCTGTGAAGCCTCAGGAGATCTACTTCTCTGTGCCCTTAATCAATTTGGTTTAGGGTGGACAGGGACATGCTTTTCACTGGACACCAACACGCTGACCTGCATCTCATTCAAAGAGTCAGATAGTGTCCAGGAAATTGTATGCAACTCTGGGGTTTATAGATGGTGTAAAATGTGCCCAGATGACGGCACACCAGATTGGTGTAGGGGGGAAGAGAGCATATTGTTTAAGCTACAGTAATTCAGGCTCTGTTACTCAGCTATTGACTGTCTTCAATTTGATGCATGCTCATTGGGGAGATAGGGGCCCCAGTGATGGGAATGACATGATGGTAGTTGAGTTGCAGATCATATTCCGTGGCTGTCATGGAGATGTGCGTGGCTTGTCTGGCTGCTGACACAGATTGAGTGCTCCCATCCTGGATGGACACTGAGCCAGACACAAGGCCACTGATGGCTGACATATGTCTGATGATTGGAGCTGCTTCACCAGAATTATTGATACATGCTGCTTGAGAGTTTTTAAGGAATGCAACCTCGTGAATGATTTTAATTTTTGGCAATTTTACTTTGTAAAAGTACTTTGTCTTTCTGTCTGTCATTTTAGTAATATTAACATAATATATAATATAATAATATAATATAATAAATATTCTGAAAACATACAGCAAAGCATTATTTTAGATGACACTTTGTGAAAATCAGTGTTCATAATTTATACAAAGGGCATCCTGAATCTATGGCAAGACCTACATACATACAATTTACTTTACGTGTCTTACATGTACATGCCCGTTCAAAAACAATGCAGTTATATAGGCTGGGTATGTTGCTTTTCCGATTAAAAGTACAACAATAAAAAGGGCTGTTCCTGCACAACTGTAACTCAATCTAGACATGTGTATTTAAATATCTACAGTGAGTAAACCCAATTAAATGTTAACAAACAAGTAAAGATCCACTGCTGCTGGGTCAATAAGACCGAACTCACACAAAGCATGCAAATGTGAAACTGTCTGGCTCCGGCATAGCCACTCAATATCATGCATATTGAGCTGGCCCAGGATCATAAGCAACAGGTCAATAGCTGGTGTGATGCTGTTTCTCTGCTGAGCTAGTTCCCCCATAGACAACCTGTTGTCCCCAGTGAGTCCGCTTATCTTCACAATCCAATCAGATCTCCACCCTCGCTCCCCAAGCCCCAGCCCCAGCCCCAGCTGATCAATAAGAGGCAGAGTGGCTGTGTTCTCAGTCCACCTCTGGGGTCATAGGTCACAGTTCCATCCATCTGTTCATCCAGCATGAGCGTGGGGGTGATGTCATACTCATGAGTGTCTCATTTGAAGAATGTTAATGACTGATCATGCCCAACGTGGGGGGAAATGTGATAAAGGAATAGAACAAGATTTGGTAGATTTAGTTTTAAAGAGCTGCAGAGTTCCTGGAGCCATTGAGTAAGCGGCGGTGACATTTGCAAGTGTTTATTCAGTTTTGTCCATGTTCTAATTGTCAATGCGTATGTCCTCTGTGGGTGACAGGTAAGAGCCAGTGCCATCGCTCAGGACGCTGATCAGAATTACGACTACGCCTCCAACAGTGTGATCCTGCATTTGGACGTGGGCGATGAGGTGTGTGTGCAGCTGGACGGAGGGAAGGTCCATGGAGGGAACACAAACAAGTACAGCACCTTCTCCGGCTTCCTGATCTACCCAGACTGAATTGAATCCTGGCTCACGGAGACTCACATACTGTACACATAGACATGTTCACACTTACACAGGCATGTACGAATGCAGATCAATGCACATACACAGACGTGCACATGCACAATGAATGCATGTGCATATAAAAATATACACACACATATGCAACCGACACACAGACACACACATTGAGATTACAAGAGACTACAGAAGTCTGGATCGATTGGAAATGAGAGATAATTGAAATTAAGTTGTATGATTATGAGCCAATCATCATGATCAACTGCATTAACTGGCGCCCATTGTGTGCAAATGTCAGAATATGTAAAATATAGGTGCGCATAACAATTGCACGTTGTGGCTCTGAAATATCAAAAATAATTATTTATAATAAAATAAAAATTATAAATGACTAATAATAATGTGTTTCATATTAAGTGACATTGTGAGAACTGCAATATAACAAACACCATCAGTCTAATTGTTTTTTTAATGCAGTGATGGTGTTGAGGGTGCCATTAATCAAGACTAAGCTAAGGCAAACGCACACCTACTGTATTCCAGTCTTTACCTCTACAGTATTTACCTTATACATTTCTGCTCTCCATTCCAGTGACCTTGATCGATTGGCCTGCATATATTTTCATCACTGTAAACATTTTTCTTCCCTAAAGTGAATTTCGCCACATGAAATTAATTAAATGCCTGTTGTGATTGACCCTGCATCGGGGCAGTACTGATGAAAATAAGGCCATCTGACTAAACACAGATGTGTGACCTTTTCGTTCCTGTTACCATCATGACACAGGAAATCACACAGAAAGATAAAGCAAACCACATTAATATTATAACGCATTATATGAATAGCACTCGCGTGTGATGACGTTTTAATTGCTGAGTGCACTATTGAAATTATTGTGTGTATGTGTGTGTGGGTATGTCAGTATGTACGAGTGGATATACAGACACTGTAAGATAAGGAGGCAGTGAAAAGCTACAGCTGCGGTGTTTTACTTTACATTTATTATTGTAAAATACATTACAGACACGTTACTGTAATTACACTGCCATACCTACTTAGTACTTTATTTTTTGAGAGACCCTGTCAAAGTTATACCATGTGTACAGTATAAACACAGTAATCATGGGATGGGCTATCTGGTATGTTGAATAGGTTGAGTAGACAATTGCTATTAAAATATCTATACCTACTGTGTCTGTGTTCTTGCATGTTATTTTGTCGTGGTGAAGGTCAGGGATGAATAAAGGCACGCACGTTCAACAGTCATAAGACATGCAGACCCTTGTTCAGTTTTAATTTGGAGTGACCACTTGGACCGACTGTGGAGAATTGGATGCATGACATGACTGCGTGGACTCGCAGCGGAGATCGAACAGTGGCTGACCACGGCCACTGCCTGCTACAGCATGGATTTCCAATATGTCTTAAGACACTAAGACTCAAACATTAATACTGCTATATTGATCTCAGCTTACAATAAACCCAGGATCTACAAAATCCACTGAATGTATACATTTTAAATGTAACAATATAGTGATCAATTGTACAAACAACCAAACTGGTTCAGTGTTCGATGAGGCTTATCAGGGTTTTGAAGTGAGATAATTTATTGGAAAGCCCACCAATAACAAGAAAAACATTCAGAGAATTGCTGAAATCTTCCATAAATAATATTGGTACATTTCTATGAATGCATTGGTAATCCTACAGTGATTTTATAGACATCTTGTTGTGCTCTTTCTTTATCACACAGGCCCACTTATCCAACCTCTTTGAGTGAATATATATTTCTGAATACATACAGTATATTTACAGTGCTATGGGAAACAGACTAATATAGCCATCTTAATCTAGGGCCACCCCACTAATGACTATTTTCATTATTGATCCATCTAATGATTCTTTTCTCAATTAATCGACTGGTTAGTCTATAAAATGACAGAAAAAAAGATATACATGTCCATTACAATTTCCCAGAGAGCAAGGTGATTTCTTCAAATGTCTTGTTTTGTCAAATCAACGGTCCCAAACCCAGTGACATTCAGTTTAATGCCATATAAGATATTACATTTGAGAAGCTGGAACCTGTGAAATATTTTGATAAATGATTGAGCAATTATCAAAATAGTTGCCAAACTATTTTTTGCTTCTTTCCGTACCTGCTTATTATCCATAGGCAATGAATGTACAGCAACAATATTGCCAAAGCTACATACATAGGCATCTAAAATCTAATTAAATAAAGGTATCTGAAATTCAAGATTGTTTTTGCTCACCATTACTTTGAATAGATGGCGTCTTGTTTAAAGGAAAATATTTCTGTGATACATTGTTAGTCTTTAATTTTATGAATGACTGACAAGCAACATATATAGAACCTATGGGTATCATTTCATACACACTTGATGAATATTTCTACACTGGGCTGTTTTCTACACAGTTAAGATCACCAGTTTATTCAAGTGACCATAATTTTCAATATAGCCACTTCAATAGTTTCTAAACAAGAGAGAGAGGGCAAGACATAATCTCCGTGTTAAAGAAAGTGAATCTTAGATTATTGGCAAAAGGGAAAGTGTCTAATTAGAGTAGAGCTGATGGCATTCTAGACTTAAAGGATTTGTTGAATCTGTGGCTCCTGAGCATAGAAAGAGGGATGTAGCCAAGGCATGCCTGGGCCCAGCCTCCGGCTCTCTCTCCTGGCAGATTCCAGTTGAAAGTTAATTGGACGGGGAGAGGTCTGAGACAGGCTGCGCTGAGGCCCATTAGTGATTCCCCTGTCGAATGCAGAGCCACGAGGATCACAGACTCACAAATAGGAGGATTAAAATAATCAATAGCCTTGACTTCCATCGACCACACGCATACACACACACACACACCGAGTAATTAGTGGACAACCTATTCAGCAGTGGACTATGACACCCTCCTGAACCTTAGCCCACACACATAAGCTCCACAGTCCACTAGCTCTGGAGCCTAATGAGGGGAAACAGTTGTGGTTGCATGTGAAGAAAATGAAGAAAAGGTCAGAAAGCCACCAAACAGCCTTCTACTGCTCATATCAAAGTGCTTTGTCACCAAATAATTTCTCTAAAAATGTAAAGCCTGACAAAATACATATTATCAATTTTTCCTCTAGCTTAAATTTGAGTAAGCAAAGCCCCTAAACCAGCAGGCGAAACTTAAAATGGTCTCAGACAGGCAACAATGGTTTATATTGACTTGAGCAACAAAGCCTGCACTCCTGATTAACTCTTAATTTGGCTCAAAAAATCTTAAGTACAGATCAAGATATTCTTCTTCTATTATACACTATGTGGTTTGACAGTGAAGTGGCCCTTTTAACATTACAGATTCCAGAGGCAACACTGCCCTCTTGCGTCAATGGAAAAACATCATTGCATTGTGTAAAACCATGTAAGACATGGCAGTAACAAGTCTTGGACCTCATTCTATTGAATCAAACAAACCTGCTAAAAACAACCAAGATATGTTTTCAGGAAACACATTTATTTAAATGCAGCAACAAAATTGGGGTGAATTTAAAACATGGGAACCCATTCGAAATGTTTTTTTCTACCTCATGATAATATGACTTTGAAAATACCAGTTTACTTGGAGAATGGGAGGTACATGTTCCTCAGCCAAAGCAAGTCTTAGCCAATGATAGAGAAGGTCACTGACAGTTATTACATACATATATATTAATGTCCCATCCAACACTGACACTACTTTTAATAGTTACAGTATTTCATTATCAATTTATGTAATTTTAAGTACTGCATCTTGGAATGTTTTGCAAACAATGCAAGCACAAAGACTCTTGAATGGATACAAGTAGTTACACATGTGAATGGACCTGACAGGAATAGCCAGGGTCATTTGTGGTGTTTTGTAGGGAATGTAAAGGCACTTCTTAAATTAAATGTGGAAAACTAATCCATGGAAAGGGCTCAGGGTGGAGGGGGCGGGACTGGAGAAGCTAACTGCAAAAAGGTGGGTAGATGTGACAAGGTAAAAAAGTGGGATGCTCTTTGTCTTCACCCGTTCATGACCATCCTGACCAGTTCTGTAAAAGAGAGATGAGAAAGAAGCATGTGAGACTTAGAGTCTAGATCTTGGCAGAGATCCACTCCAACTACAGCATGTAGCGCTTAGGCTCCCTCCCCATCCAGCTTTGGTGAGCCTGGATGGGAGATGCTGCATTTGGAGGCAGATCCCCCTATATTCTGCTGTCCCAGAGGAAAGAAGGGTTGAACAGGGTAATAAGAGAAAGAAGTAAGGTAATCATCTCTATCTCATAAACAGCCAAAGCCTTTGGCATTGTCTATGATCAAAGAAGAGCTGGTTAGAGAAGCCATCCTCGCTGTTTGCTTTCCTCTAGTTGAGCAGCAGAGAAAAGGGGAGAAGATCAAGGGAGCTACAGTCCAGTCAGAGCGGCCAGCTACATGTTCAGCTTCCATCAGTACAGAGGAGAAAACAATCAGCATAGGAGGAACTCATTGCGATTATCTGGTTAGTAGGGAAAAGGGACTGGTCCACTCTCCCTAATCTAGTGGCTATACTCGAATATAAAACATGTCTTCAAAGTAATAAATTGACTGTCTATGAAAAGAGCAGCACCACTAACATCAACACAGGGGAAAGCCTACTTTAATAGCGCCAATGACATGCAAATGATATTAGAGGAGCTGCCTTGTGATCTCTGCATCCATCAGTTCACCAGGCTTTCCCTGAATGAGACCAGTCACTTCCCTGTGTCCACCATATTCCCGTATAAACTGACGGGGGTCCCAGACACATGCAGAGGGGCATGCTGCAGCCAGGGGCCAAGACAGAGGGCTGCAGGATAGAGAGACAGAACAGCAGGAGGCTACACATGGGTCAAAGCCTCAGCACTAAAGATGAGAGGGACCACCAGGCTTTCCCTCAGGGCGCCTACAGTCAAATCTACTTTGCAACAGCACATTGTTTCTGTTCTGGTCAAAGTGAAGCGCAAAACTAAAGCCAATTAGTGTTAGGTTGGCCTATTGGGAGTGGATTATTAATGACTAAAATGCAAGAAAGCCTGGAGGTGCCATCTCATGGCATACCAAATGCCCGTACCGGCCCTCAGCCTGACATGATGTGGCGGACAAATGCTGTGGAGGAAGAACAGTTAACACTCTGTCAGATGTTGACATTTATACATGGCCTCTTAGGTTAAGTGTAAAGAACACATAACAGACAGTAGAAAGTAACATGAACAAACACCCACCTCATCATGAGGCAAAAATCAAGCAATACTGTAGTGATTGTCAGTCAAAACTACTTTTTTTTTTTTTTTTTTTTAAAGGACTTATCTTGGCAATTACCCGATATTTCACATATCACAGCACACATAGGCGTACTTCATGACAGAGGTTTCATCATCACATTGCCAAAATTGGCAGGCTTATGGTAACATCGCCACGCAGCCTAATTATAGCAAGCATCTTATTTTGTGCTTGTTTATTTCTTTCACTCCCACCTTCATAATTGATGCAGCCATTCGCATCTTCGTGTCCCGCCAAGAGTGTCTCCACTTCCTCCTCTGACATTTTCTCACCTGAAAACAGAACATAAAAAATGTTGATTCACATTATCATGCTTCTTTTTTAAAAAAAAATGGGATGATCAAGGATTTCACACTTACAGAAAAATGAATACAGGAAATAGAAGGTAAGTAAAAACAATAACACCAATAATACATATGCCCACCCGTGATGGCAATTTAATTTACTTACATGACGCGATGTACATTGATTTTCAGAAAAAAATGTTTTTTAATTTTGCACTGATACGATCAATTGTGGTTATTATAGAATTTAGCAAAGCAAAAAAACAAGCATGTATAAAAGAAATCCACCCAAAATAGTCTTACCCTCTAGATATCTATTCAAGGATGAAAAAAATGTGACTTGCCTAACGTAGTGAGGACGTGACGAAGCTCTGCTCCCATTACTGTGCCATTGCCCTCCTTGTCAAAGACACGCAGTCCCTCCACAAAATCCTCCATGGAGCCCTGATCTTTATTCTTGGCGATGGCCTGGAACATGGGGAGGAACTGCTCAAAGTCTAGCATCTTGGTGTTCATCTCTGCAAGAGACAAGAAAAAGAGAATAAATGATGCAAGTCTCCAGCGACAGCCACAATGCACAGTAAAAACATTGCAACTACAAGAGTTGGATTATGAGAGATGTTTTTTGTGTGTGTGCTTTTTAGCACAGTAACAATCGAATGAGTTCTGCACATTAATTACATAGAACTCCCGGTGAAGTTCATTTTCTCCACTCACCTTCAGCCGTGGGATTGCCCAGTACCTTGAGCACCTCAGCGTTGACAGGGTTCTGTCCCAGGGCTCGCATGACGTCCCCACACTGGCTAAAGCTGATCTTCCCATCGCCTGTCCTGTCGAACAGCAGGAATGCATCCTTAAAGTCTGCAGGATAGAGAGAAATAACAAATTAGAAAAGAGATATAAATTATTGTTGACATGAAAAGATAAGCAGACATGTATGGAGGAATAATATGAGGACTGGAAGTGAACTGGAAATAGATGAAAACAGAAAAGCCAGACAGACTGAAGAAAAGTAGAATAACGCAGACTAGAGAAAGCACAGATAATGAGAAGTGATGAAACTTATGATCTGGTTTATTGCTGGTAGGCCTAAAGTTGAGCAGAAAGCGCACACAGCACCACACTGCAGAAACTGTGTAATTTTGAAATGCCAGATAACTCTAGGCAGCCTTTTCAGGGTAATAGATGTGTTGATAAACTGTACACCGTTACGGACCGGACTCATGTTGCACAGAAAAGCTTTGTTTAAACATTCAGAACTAAGATCTTAAAGCTGAAATTCCTTTAGCATAACATAATTACTATTTCCACTCACATGATAAGAGTATGGTACGAACACTAAGAAACAGCTTGCTCTCTGCTGGTTGATATTGCAAAAACCCCTCTTAACTTCCTCAATTCACCAAATGATGTATATTGGTGTTAGTCATCTGGTCAGTCTATGACTTTTTCAGTACACATCAGTACAAACAAGGTGAACAACTCCACCAATGCAACACCACATGCTCTGTCATCTTTGTAGCACATACAACACTTGCAGAATAATTTTCCAAAGATATCAAATTAGTCTGAATTACAGGGAAATGTGATAAAAATGTAGTAGTAAATGACATATGTCACAGCTCAGAACAAACAAATATAAATGTAGCATGAAAGAATGTTTCTCATGAAAAGAGAAGGGTAAAAGTAAACTCTTCACTAGGGCTCAAATGCTTAAAGAGATTTTCTATCTTGAAGAAAATAAGACATGGCAAATAACATCCTAATTGTTGTGCATCTAAACAGATGGAAATTCCCTTCCTACAAAAACAACAACAGATAAAAGCTGCAAATAGTCCTTAGAGTACATCTCTAAAGTCACCTAAAACTGGACATGATACATTTATTACCTATATTTGACATTCAAGTTGCCTTCAAACTTTAAAATTTTATTTTGTGTGACCAATGGTTAGAAAGACAAAAATGTAGGTTTATATAAAATGTAGAAAAGAAGGCAAATCTTTAGTGCTGTAACCAATAAAATGTGTGTCATTTTCACTTGATAAACAAGACAAAACATAATGAATCAACTAACTGTTTCAGCTATGTTAATTGTCATAAGTCTTTAAACAAAGAAATACGACAAACTTTGGATAACTGACGAAATTCAGTGAATATCCTGCAAAAAATATCAAACAAAGTAAATCAATTTGATTAAACACTATCAAAGTTATTTACAGTTACCTGTTCAGTTAGGGTTCATGTCAATCTCACTCATTTTATGGCAGCAAACAAAAGATTAATGTGTCAGTAATTCACACAGTTTTGCTTTTTTGTTTTTCCCAGATTAAGTACGAAATCTATCTGGCAGATTGGCCTTGCAGGTGGCTTGCGGCATTCCCTCCACTTTGCCATCAGTATTTTACAGTACTGTTGAAAAGTCAATAAGGCTGTGAGCTACCTCAGCCTTTACATAACAATGTATTGAGTGTTTTTGTTGTTGTATAAGCAGAATTTCTTGGGCGTTAACAGTCAGCAATGATGCAATCTTGTAATTGATCCCAAGGTTGATTAATGTAGCTTTGATCTAACATTAGGCATTCTTAGTTGGGCTCAACGGCCAAACAAAAAGCTTATCTAAGATCTAGCCATCAGGGAGACATAGATTGCACAATATCCGGCCAGCAGTCTGTTCCTAATGTTGTGGGACAAGCTATTCCCCCCAAAAGCTCATGCACTGTTGTGGAGTTTTTCCTGTTCTGAGGAATGTGCCTCTTCCCTTCTGGCTTGTGAGCTACTTTTCCCAACACCATATTTGGTATTAGAGGAGTGGAGGAAAGTAGGAGGAGAGTGAGAGTAGATATAGCCTATTATGTCAACAGTGATTAAACAAACCAGCCCTAGGACAAAAACCATCCACCACTGTTTCCAGCACCAAAAAAGGGCACACACTCGTGGAGATGAGCTGTTTGGAAGATAATAGGCAAAGTTTATGGCAAACTGACACAACCGGGAATGACTACAGTCTAACAGAACAAGACTTATGAGAACAGATATGAGCTTTTGACTGTTTGGCTTTATAAGTGCTGCTAAGTGCATGACTGACCACATACAAAAACACTGCAACGCACGATCAAAGCTGGTAAGTATTATAACGTTATATGCAAGGTATGACTGATTTTGACGTACCAAACAACAGTGCAAAGCGACTCTCATTCACATTTAAAACATTGGTTTATCCAAAACCAACATGCAGATCACACCCTGAACACTACGAGATAGCCATCAGTTTTGGGGCTAAGGCGGCCCCCTTTCACTGACTTACCATGAATTTGATCCAGGTTAAATTCAATCTGGAAAGGACAAGCAGTTGCAAGTGGAAAGTGGTGAAACAGTACGGAAATAAAGAAGAGAAAACCTAGCCTAAAACTACGACTACTATGACAGACGGGCATAGAGCAGGGTGATAGTGGAGATACAGGGCAAAGTGTCATCTGATCCAAGCAAGAATGAAAGCATGCAAACCAAGTGGGGTCTGGAAAATGGCAAAATCAAAACTCACCACCGATTTGATCTTCCGAGAAGTCAGACTGTCCAAAGAGAAATTAGGCTAACATGAAAATGGTTCCTTCTGCAACGCAATGCAAAGCTAGCTAGCTTGGGTTAACTTCAAAGTTTTTTTTTCAGTTAAGTTAGTTAGATTTACTCAAACCTGTTATTCCCTAACTACAGCACATTTAGCAACAACTGATGTACTCGCAGATACTTTGGTGAAATTAATTAGTCTATCGTGTGATTGTTAACTCTATCTACCGCGCAAGCTAACGTTAGCTTCTCAAAAGTTGCACTTCCGCTAGCGACCATCGAGGCAATTCAGATATTCAACCCAACTTAACCTCCCCGCCTCAACGACAATATTTTCTTGAAACAAGAATCTAGTTAATTACACAAGAAAGATTGTAAGTATAGCTAAGCAGAGTGGAGTGGAATAAAAAAACCCACCATGGCTGTGTTGGCTGAGGTGTGTCCGCGGCGTCGGCAAACTAAAGAATGTGACGGCTCACAGAGAAGGGCAGGGTGAGAAAACCCTAGCAGCTCTGCGTCATGACGTAGAGCACGCACGACGCCTGAACACCGAGGCAGGCCGAACACCCATACAGTCCATATATAGGAATATAGAGCCAGCTGTTTTGTGATTGAGGTGACAGGTAGGCTACATAGAATAAATAACTTTAGGGTAAAAGCTGAATTTTAAGAGCTGAATTTAATCATTAACAGACCAAAGGTAAGAGGGCTAAAAGGTCACATATTTTGAGTCTGCCCTTACATTAATGATTAATTGATTTAAATACTTAAAGTCCTCCTCCACTCAAAATGTCTTTTACCTCTGTTTGTTGTGCTCAAAATAAATCTGAGTTTAAGGCATGTATATACAAGCCCAGCTTTGTGATACCACAACTAGTGTTGTAATATTAATTAATATTAGCCTAAATTACATTTAGGCGGCCTGTTCTTAACTGTACAAAGCAAGCAGTGAGTTAATGGAGCCTATGTTTAGGAAAGTGTGTTCTGACATATTTTTTAAGATGTTTTAAAAAATGTTTTGTCCTTTAGTTATGAGACTTTGGTGCATTTGACCCCATTTGGCTAAATGAATGCACAATTGCAGTGAATGACTTTGCTAGGCTTTGCATTAAGGATGTGAGTGTCTGGCTGTGCAGGAATGATAGATTACTTTTGGGCCTGAAATCATGGACTGATGCCACATTTTGTATCTTCAGTATGAATCCTTGCCTTCCATGTCCACTTCTCTACTGCTGTGTAAACCATAGACTGTATACAAAAAGGTGTAAACGTAGCCTGCAGTTCAGACTATTGTTGTCACATGACTGCTAGTGTCAGTCTAGTCATCCAAAGCTTACCAGCGTTGTGCTGAGGAGCTCAGATTTTGTTTTAGTGCAAATGGTTTGTTGTTGGCAAATCTATGAGACGTGTAGAATGAAGTGATTTTGGTGGAATATCACTATCTTACGTTTGAGTCCAAATACATTTAAAAAAAGAAAACATGCATCACTAACCCACCAGTGGGTTAGTTAGTTATGAGCTGTCATGTCTGTGGTCCAGTTGTGAGAAGGAGGGGTGTCTTAACATGACCCACATATCCTCAAAGTCTAAATGGGACTGTCTCACGTCATTAAATCATGCAGTACACACAGTGTAACACTTAAAGCACATGAGGATGGCAGCAAAGTTAAAGCACATTAGTACAAAGTCTAATGTGGGCATCAGTATATAGAAACATATAGCTTGATTTCAGATTGTTACTTTAATGTTTTATCTGATTGACCTATATAAGCCTGATTTGATAGGTAGGTAAGGTTATTAGCTAATTTATATTTCCAGTCATTGAGAGATTTGAAGAAATGGGACTCAATATTTAGATGACCATACTTTACACCAAAAAGCCATTCATTCATTCTTCCATTTAGCATTATTGGTTCTTTTTAACATATACATTTCAAAAAAGGATTTATATTCTAAGAGCTGTGACAAAGACATGTATTGGAGGCAGGGCATTTCACAGTTGAAAGCATCATTCTGAGCAAACTCTGCACAACCATCCGCATGCTACTCTCTAAAATAGTTATTGCTAATAACGGAGTACATAGCTTGCTGCTGGACAACTTTGAAATAATGACACAGTTTCATGTCTTTGCTAAATGCCTTATTGCCTTATATGTTGATTTTGGTATGCGGTATGCAGCCAACATTTGCCAATACTGAGATATAGGCTGTATTACATTACTGTAACATAACTGTGATATGCCAGTGATAACCAAGAAACCAAAAACCTCCGGTTGGTCAGGTTCTATCTGTGACTTAACCCACAAGCTGTTATCTAAGTCACAGAGCAGAATTATGGAGAGGTCTATGCACTCTGCAGCCAGTTCGCAGTTTTGAAAAATAGGGCAAGTGCAAACTCTCTAAATTTTTAATCAAGTGAAAAACGATGATGTCCTCCCTTTCAGTTTTGAATTAGACTTTTAGTTTTGTTATTTTATCATAATAATCACAGGTGTATGAGTCACAAGGAAATAAATAGCACATACTGTGGCAAGAGAGAGCCCCTTTCTCCCTAAGGAGGCCACTGACGGTGACAGCCTTATTTTCAGTGCCCCATTTCTTCAGATTCTGTCTCATTCCTGATTTATGCTTACATTTTATTAGCATCAGAATCATAGAGAGCTACTTTGCAAATACTCAGCATGTGATGGTTTTTATGGAAATAAATGACATCTGACAGCATAGTAAAATAAGAGATATTATACATGTAATATTTCTAAATATAGTTATGAATGCCCCGCATTAGCTTTGTCAGAAAGAGTATAACATAGCTACGCCACTCACCTCCAAAGTACTGGGATCAAATGGTGAATCCGAGGGACGCAGCATCCTAGGTTTCTGTTCTTGAGCCAGTTTTGGAGCTGCAGGAGCAGTAGGGATGCAGGGGTAAGGAGGACCCAGTCTGGGTTGGGTAACCGGTGAAGGAGACTTCTTAATGGAGGGTTCTCTTTTAGGAGCCATTCCTAGTCCTGGACAACCAAAACTTAGTGTCAAACCTTTGCACCAACTGCCGCTATGACTGCTGAGCAGCGAAATCAAGCTATGAAGACAAGTGTGTGAGTTGTGCGTATCCGGTGGAGGGGTGCTGATGATGCTCAGGGACTCTCAGGTGGATGAGGCAGAGGTGGATGTATGGAATAGCATTTGAGTGAAATTGTGTAGCAAAGCGTAGGTGGAGGAGAGATGAAAGCTCAAGTGTAGAATAAAGAGGGGGACAGATAAAGAAAGAACCAAGCTCTGCTGTATGACTCCAAGCACATGCTTTTATTTGGGTCAGAGATGTGTGTGTGGGGGAGTGAAGCAGCAACGTGAAGGGTTTCTGTGTCAAGCTCAATACACAGATTTTAGCCTAACTGACATCAGACTCTTTTGTTTGTGAAGAGGTGTTATAAGAGCGGGAAATACTGTCTCATTAATAACCCATCACACAGCTAATAATAGGTTGTAATAAAAAAAAGGTTCTCTTTGACTCTGCTTCCCCAGTACACTTTTTCTCCTGCAGTTGCTGACATTATTGCTGCATGCACAGAAACAGAGGGATAGGACACTAGGTGTGAAATGGTTCATGGTGATTACAGCCACATTTAGACTCTATATGTTTCCTTCTGTGAAGGCTGAATGTGATTCATACAGAATATATTGCCTAAACATTACACAAAGAACTACAAGTGGCCTGTCACACCATTACATTATACATACCACATTACATTGATTATCATTATTTGTTTTGACCAAAATTCAGCAAAGGTTGCCATTTGGCTTGTGAGAATGAATCAAAATGCATCAATTTGAATATTAAAAACTGTTGATATTTATGATATCTTATACTTCTAATTTACTGCCTTGGGTAAAGGAGCCCTGGGCCTATGCTTTCTGATCTTCTAAATAATAGCTGTCAGCTATAGTAATTCTGTATATTAGATAGATCATGTAAGATTTCTCCTCTGATAAAACATGATCCATTATCAACATGTCTTAAAGGAAGACAGTAGTTCAAAACAGTGCCACCAGATGTCATTATTACACAACAAGAAGACACGACCACATAAAGCATTTTGTCAACGTGCTTTAACTAAAAAACAACACAGAGACTTTTTGACTAAAAAAGAACATTTACTAAAAATGACAGTAATAACAATATCTAGTGTGAAGCATTATCTATCTATCTATCTATCTATCTATCTATCTATCTATCTATCTATCTATCTATCTATCTATCTATCTATCTATC
>JAPMOB010114139.1:0-11243 GCA_029875015.1 Lepomis gibbosus
ACAACACACTATTAAAGATTTTGCTTTTTCAAAATTTCCACCCAATTCCCTCCCCAACATAGCATCCCCAACAACCAATTGGGGGTTTTTTTTACAGGAAGACACCAATATTTATTAGACAGGTCAGACAGGATTGAGCAGTTTTAACACATCAATTTAGAACAAATGTTCACAGCATCGATACCCAATAAGAAAACTGCGCTGCTGTCTGCTTCTTTGTCTCTTCGCCTGCTTAAACTTCTGCACAAGAAGTCCTGACTGTCAATCATATCGGTAGATAGACATACTGTTGTTTGTCAGCAAATACTTCCATGCATGTAACTACCCCTGCAATCACAAACTGTTGTTTACAGTGTTGTTACATTCCTGTTTGTGTACAGATTAAACAATCAAGACTCAAAGTGGTAATCTGTGACCTTTTAGATGTTTTGGTACATGTGGAATCTCTAGGCACCTCATGATTTGAGATTAGAGGGCTCCGCTATGATGACAAAATAATTGTTGATGCATCCAAATGATTGATTTTCTATACATGATTTTAAAAATGTAGAGATCCATAAATAAAATAAACACATGAATTTACTTTTATTCTCTTTTAGTTTAGTTAAATATTGAAAATGTTTCTTTTTTTGAAAAGTGTAAACATTCTACAGCCTTAATTCTTACTGTATGATTTAAGGCACTTAGATAGCGGCATCCAAGGAGGGTTAAATTAAGGGCAAGGGGACTTGGTTGAAGCTACTCTAAGACGTTTTACCTCTCATCCAAGGGGCTTCTCACTGGCAGGGATGGGTGGATACCAGTTGGTTGGTTTGTGTTCCTGGCTGTTGCTTGGTCATATGAGGCCTAGTCTGAACGAGTCTTTGGCCTTGTCATATTTGGCCAAATGTGAGAAATACTGGCATATTGTCAAAAAGAAAAAATATTCTGTAATGCTCTGACCTGCTGATAACTCCTGATCTTTAGCTTGCGCTCAAGACATAATCTTTTAAGAGAATCACGATGCATTTACAAATCAATCCCCACCCACCCCTAATTAATATCCATTTTCTCATCCCACTCTTAGAAAGAAACAGAATAAGTGTATTTTCCGAAAATGTTTAGCCATTTTTTTCAAATACTACATTTTGTTCAATACATTTTTCTACAAAAAGCTTTATTCCTTTTAACAAAAGGAGCCTAATGTCTCAAACGCATCAGTGTTTATTGTCTGAAACTTAATGTACACAAACCTGGCCTACATAAAGTCATCCAGTGTAACCTGAACAAAATATTGATTTAAATCAGAAACAAATCTGAACATATATAAATACAACTGAAAATCTGCCCAAATTTTTAGTGTATTCAAAGATACTGCTACACACACGATTCAGTTTGCACTCAGAAGGTACGAAAGAAGGTTTTGATCTCATGTGGCTTTACAAATCAAACTACTGTATATCTCATCTCACAGTAGGTTTAAACCTGTAGACAGCAGCTTGTTTCATCACAGTATTACAGTGTTTCAGGGAGGATTTTTTTTTGCTCATGTCTCTGGATCTTCCTCTATGATTTTGGAAGCTCTGAACATTTTTTTCCTGCCTCTTAAATTTTGTTGCATTTTCCCTGCCATGCCTTCCTGCAACCAGGAGATTGAGGAGGTAGGACCTGCCCCGTCTGTCTGTCTGTGTCCCTGTCTGTCTGCAGCTCTGTGTCCACCTGCCTGACTGCCTGCTTCACACCTTTTTAGTAGCCTCGTTGTACCATTAGCCTCTCATATTCATCACTATTAATTTGAATATTTTCACAATACCATTCATTTTTTTGTTTTTGGTTTTTTTGGTGTCCCGGGTCACATGAATTAGTTTGTCAGTGTAGCTCCGATTTTTCCCAAATTTGCAATAACTTTTTTGAAATCTTTTTCTGAACATCAGAGTTAAAAATGTTCATTTTGGTTCAACAGTTTAACCTGAAACTTACAGTCGAAAAACAGACAAACCCTTTCATGTGACAACTTTAAACCATGTAGTCAAAAAATGTTTACTTTCACCCACATGGCTTATAGAGCATAGTTTTTCATATTCATATAACTTCATATAACCAGCAAATTAAACTAATTAAATTAATCATTTATACCTTTTAAAGCCTAATTTAACCTAAATATCAATAACTTTATTTAATAGTCTTCATCTAAACTGCAACAGATAGAAATACAGCATAGGTTATTTGATTAGTTTAAAGTTAGTGCGGGCCAGAGTAAAAGCACATAATCTGAAACATGTTAGTTTACTTTCAGTTTTTTTTAAATAATTAAATATGCTGTGGGAATGTTTATTGGTCACATTGAGTTGCTTGTATTCAACAATGATGCTTAAAAAGATATAGTCTTCTTATAAGCGCCAAAACCATCCGAACTGGAAAAAAATTATGAAACTATTAACCGCTGTTAGCTGGTAAATGTCTGAACCGTTAATGCTACAAAAAGTGAGCACAATTTGAAAGCTGCGATTTACTCAATATTAAAATAATTTCCTTTGACCCAGGTGCAGCCTGGAGTCTTTTTGTTACTGCTCTTGTGAAAATGTTGAATTAAAATATTGTTCTGTTGAAAACATTAAAGCAGAATTTAAATTTCCTAAGGCATTATTCAGGAAGTTAACTGTTTGAAAGGTGATCTAGGCCAGATTCAAATTTACACCTTTGAAGCTTGATTACTTCGTCTCCTTAATTGATTGAGCTCTTTGAAGAACGGGTTTTGGACAGATTCTCTTTTTAAATCCGTAATTTATGGTCCAGGCTGATATTAGCTTAAAAGAATTGTATCTAGACTGTTAAAAATGGAAATAATATCAGTATCGGCCTTGAGAAACCAGTATAAGCAGTCATCAGTGGAGTCATACACTGTGGACAATTGATTGTGTTTTTGTTGTTGTTACAGTTTGGGTAAACTGACACTTTAAAGTCTAACATCTGTAACAGGCTGGAGGTGATGTCGATATACTCTGAAGGTTTGCAGAAGGAGTTAGAGATTTCACTGTACACACAGAATTTATTTGTCAAAATATACAAATGGACCAACAAGGTTCCTCGTCTGAAATGGTGATAAAATGCACGTTTAAACACAAATTATTAATGTCGTCTTCCTGTGTGTGTGTGTGTGTGTGTGTGTGTGTGTGTGTGTGTATTTCAGCTGGAGGGGAAGGTCCAGCAGGGAGAAAGAGACTTTGAACAAATCTCCAAAACCATACGCAAAGAAGTCAGCAGGTTTGAGGTGAGAAGATTGGGTGGATGGACTGAGAAGGGAATGAATGAGTGAATGAATTTTCAAATGAACAGTTTGATGAATGAAGGAATGAGAAGGATGAAAAAATGAGTGCTTATTTTCTGTATTTTAAAAACTGAAAATATGTGTGACTTTTTTTTTTCTCAACAGAAAGAGAGAGTGAAGGACTTTAAAACGATCATTATCAAATACCTGGAGTCACTGGTTCAGACACAACAGCAGGTAAAGACTCTTATTCTTCATCTTTGTATTATTATAAATTCTATAGTCAAAATACTGTTTTATATAGTTGAGCACAATAGTTCAATACAAGCTCATGTAAAATCAAATAAGATAATATCACAAAGATGACTCAAATTTAATGTAAGTCAGCTGAATATAAGCTGAACTTAAATCATAATTCATGCACAATACAAACTCATATAGTGTACAGTGTTTCTCTTTTATTTATGAGCCATGCCAAAGACACATTCCCATTGCCTTACCTTGTGATGCACAAAGGACAATAACGTTATGCTATTTCTGAAATTTAAATTTGAATGCAATAGTCCATTTAGCGGTCAGTTTTATTTTAATTATAGCAGTGCTATTATAGAGTACACTAAAAGTGATTTATCATCTTCAAACACGGACATTTAAATTGGATGCGTGGCCTCAGACTTTCATACATTAAGAGTAGAATATGACCAGAATGCTTTTGTGGCAAATAAATAAAAAGTAAATAATTTTGTTTTTCTCCCACAGCTGATAAAATACTGGGAGGCCTTCTTACCTGAGGCCAAGGCCATCTCATAGAGACCACATATACCCAACAGACAGTCCTGACAGGCTCCGGTTAACCTACACTACCCATAATGCACCTGTCCTCCCGGGTCACCCTCATCCTCCTGTTTATGCTCAGAGTGAAGAAGAGAAGTGAGGCAGCAAATCAGCTTGATGTGACTTTTACACTTCTTTTTTTTTTACCAGACACCAGGGGAATGGGTGAGAGTAGTCTCACTCTGTAAAATTTCGGATAACCTTAATTTTCCTCAACAAAGACCGATTCGGAGGTATCCATCCCCCTTCAGTTTGGTCTTTGGAGGTATGAATGCACATTCTTGCCATAAAAATTAAAAAGATGAAGAGTTAGGAATGATCAAATTAAATTGTCAGGGAAAGTTTGACATAGCAAAAGTTAAAAGATATTTCACTTCTAACACACTGAAGTAAAATTCATGACACTAAATTCCTTCAGAAAAAAAGATTATAACTTGATTACCGAAACAGGCCATGTAATGACACCTGGGCAAGTTTGCTGAAGAAAGCTGTAAGATCTGGTCAATCCAGAAAAATCTAACAAGTACACCTTGAATTTTGAAAATTAGTGTTGATATGGGCCATTTAGCTTTTATAAGAAGTAAATAAACAATTAAAAATGGTTAATGACACGCTATAATGTAGTCGTAAGCGAATATAAATGTTGGTCAATTATTTGTGAAAACTATAAATCCTCCTGTGGACATCCTTAACTCAAGGCTGCTGTACCAACAGGTAATGCATGACCATAGAATTGTAACAAGTTGTAATTGTTGACACTTTACACTATTGAACACATATCTTTAAGTTATTAAGTTTAAGTGCTTAAAACGTCATTATAGTTTCTTAAACAACTTATTAAATGTTGTTTACAGCTTATAAATGCTAAAAAGGGAGACTTGACAGGAAAGTTTTACCCAGATGTGATTCAAAGGTCAGGACTAACCATTGATGCTAAAGTTCATCACAACGGTCTTGACTGACCATGAGGATATTTATGTTTAACATTACTCACTTTTTATTTCCTCTAGTTTTTATGGCGAGAAAGGGCTTCCTTACATTCTCCCTAAATGTTTTTGAAGTTAATAAGACAACGCCTGCAAACCTCCAACTTCACCCCACCGTTTCCAAGCAACAGAATCTAAAGCTCTCTGATTGGATGTGTTTTGCTGAAGTGTTCTCTGGGAATTGTAGTCAACTTCTCTCCTAATCACAGTTTTGAACTTTTTGATTTTTTTTCAATGAAGCAGATTTCATTATAATAATTATAATAATAATTTCATTATCAGTTGTTATGCTAAAAGTGCTAGCAGCTTTTCCTTTTTTTTTAGAACGGAACAGCAGGTAAATATGGGAACTTTAGTCCACTAAAACCCCCTTAAACAAACATTTGAATCAGACTCTGTTGTTTTATTTTTTATGTTTGAAACGTGAGCTGTGAAACTGATCCGGAGTCAGTAATGAAGGACAACTAATGGCATATTATGTGTCTTGTACTTCCTGTCATCTGTTCAGTCCCCTCACTTCCCTTCATGCCTTTCCAAACAAAAGCCCTTATTTGTGTTGCTGCATGATCGTAAAGTGAAGGCAACGTTTTCTCTTTCTGCCGTTTTTGAGACAATGAGAGCAAAAAAGGAAGAATGTCACTTTCTGGTTCTGTTCACTGCTTCTGCCTGATGAAAATTTTCAAACCTAATTTTCTCTCTTATACCTGAAAAATCTTGGTTTAATACCCATAGTTTATGGATTAAACTGATGATGATTGATTAATTAATTAATGTAACCTAGGGTGATGAATTTCCCCAGATGCATTGACCCCATCATCACTTTTATTATTCTATATCCTGGGTATTTAGAAAGTATTCACATTGAAGAAAGTCAAATCAAATGCAGGTGTAAACACTGATTCAAGCACCAAAACTAATGCTGAAAGTTATCAGAGATGCATTTAGGATTATTATTTTAAAGCTGGGCTACATTTGTTTAAAAATAAACATATTTTAGAATCTTCCGTTACATTACATCTATAGTTAAAACTGAAATATAGTCCTTTAAATGCTGAGAGTTGTGACCGCTCTGTCTATATGGTCTTTTGACCTTATATCCCCAAATAAGTCCTTACTTTAACTGCAAATATCTTAAAAGTCAGAATGTGGAAAATGTTCACCACAACACACTCTCCATAACAGTGGACCTATGGACCTCGGTTTATTTCAACAAAACAATTAGTTTGTTTTCTTCTTCTGTAGCATCATTAAACAGGCATTAGGGGGCCACAATGGTCGTGTCGTGGTTCCAAATCTGGTTTGGAAAATAGCTCTGTATTCGAGGAGTCCTCACTGATTCCTTGTTGCTTCAGTCCACACTAGAAGAATCAAACCAAAACTAGAGGAAGAATAAAAAAAAAATTGATTTCTGAAGTCATATTAGTTTTCTATTGTTGAGTCTGAAAACCTGCAGTTTGAACAGAACCTTGGTGTTTTTCTTCCTCCTGTTCCTTTTCATCTAAGACGAGACTTAAGATGTGTTTCAATTTTGGTTTAATACATTTAACAGGATCAAACAGCTTGTTATCCTCTTTAGTATTTTTAGTTTTAATAGCTTGTGACGCTAAAAAGCTGTTTTCACCACACATGAAGGATTTCCTGTTGAAGGAGACTGAACTTGAGCCAAAATTCAGAGTGTTGGTAGTTTCAGGTGTGGAGGAAGTGAGGGAGCGTCAGGTGACAGTGTATGTCCGTCCAGAGAGCAGCCTCAGACTGTGAGGACTATTTTACTGGCTGTTTCTCTTCCTGTTGATCAGTGTGAGGGCTGCAGTTATACATATTTAACTGCGAATTCTACAGAATCTGTTCTTGATTTTATTTTGTTGAATTTAAAGCTCACTTCATTATCAGAATAACAATAAAACTGGAAATATATAGAACATGTTTTCAAGCCTTCATCGCCATTACTCCACAATCTTAAATCATACAGCACGGTGTTGATTGCTACCTTTTTGTATTTTATGCAATGTTTTATTCCACATTTTTTTGCAGCCTAATGATGTGCAATGGTTGACAATTTTTTGTTGATTTAATTTTTTATTTTCACAGATGCTTCATCTGAGCAGATTTTTTTTTAACTCTGTTTTGACGTGACATTCCTGCAGTGCAGCAGAGCACACTTTAATTACAATAAAGGAATGTATCCATGGTTGGACTGGGCTTTATGTTATCATTATTTTCAATGCAGATCATTTAACTCATCTTCTTTTGAAAACTAAGACAGTGGATCACTTAAGGTTTTATAACACCTTGTAAAACCTTTGAAGCCTTCTTTTTATTTATGTTATTATAATTACATGGTACAGTTGTAAAAACATGGACGTGAGAGGATGCTGGCTCCGTCTGCTATTACACCACTGGTATTTTATCATGTATTCTTCTGCTCAATTATTATTATTATTAATAGTATCACAAATGCTCATTATTATAGTCATAGAAATGTCACCAAAGGAATTCAGTTAGATTTTATTTTACATTTTCAGTTATTAGTATACACGTTTCGAGTAGATTCTTTTTAAATGTATAGACTTAATTTCTTGAAATAAAACCTGATGACATCCGATGTTTTTTTACTTACTTTTATAGATGAAATATAAAACAAGAACATTATAAACACGATGCTACGGAGCAACTGAAGTCACAAAACCTGATTTATTAATTTATTCTTGATGATCAACAAAATATGTTAATCTTGTTTCGTCCCAGGAAATTGTTGAAAGGTCATTAGTACACACAAATCTTTATCCTGCGCACAAAATATCTTTTGGGATGTGTTTTTGTCCTAATTTGTGCTCAAAACTGTTGATGTGCCCAAATTTAATGCTCACTGCTGATGTAGGTCAGAGGTGTTAAAGGAGCAGGGTGACCCCCAAAATATGTTTACTGAAGTTAAGAACAGTCATCCCTTCATGGGTCCTTAAATACATCCTTAGTTACAAGGTAACACACAGATTTGCCAACAGGCAGCCAGTTCTTATTTGCGTACCTGTTCAGTCACCTGTCTTCCATCACTCTTAATTGCCTGTGTTCTGTGAGAGGTGTGGCTCTTATCCAGCTTTTTTTTTTGTCCAAAGAGTCGGTCTGTCAGAACCTCAAAGTGATAATCAGTGTCGAGACCGGGAAAGATTCATGCAGACTGTCAGGAGGCTTCACATCAGCTCTGCATATACCGAGCATACACACACACACACACACACTCTGAGCTTATAGGCAGAAGGCTGTCAGAAAGTGGGCTGTGCGTTACTTTGCATCGTGGCTGTCACAGAATCGACTAGCTGTCATATTCAGGCTGCAGGTTTCTGTGGAAGATGAACAAATTCACATCTGATTTTATTAAGAGATTCCTGTGTGTGTGTGTGTGTGTGTGTGTGTGTGTGTGTGTGTCAAATTGCGCTGATTCAAAGTTGATTTTATCTTTCACATTGCAGCATCACTAGTTGAGCTGCTGCCATTTGACATAAGTGTGTTCTTTAAAATAAATCTAAGACTTTCCTTGGTGGAATTATTACATGTGCTTAACATTTTGTGGGCTGAATAAATTTGTTATTTTTTCTATATATAGTATACAATGTTTCAAGCACTTTCTGTAAAGCACAGAAAAGCGGGGTCAGCTAGATATATTTCTGTTTTGCAAAGTCATGTTAGCAACTGGTTGATGTTAGCCGATAAGCTAATGTTAAGTAACTTGAGCCAACTAAAGCACAAAATCCCACAATATATTTCACATGCTTTGTAGTAATGTTAGTTTACCTGTACAATAGGATGAAAACCAACTCTTCAGTCGTTTTTTATATCCAAAACAAAGCGTAAGTCTCTCCATGATTCGAACAGATTTCTGATGATGACTGTGTTTTCACCCAAAGTAGAGCTGATTCTCATTTGGCCTGACGGGCCTCAACACATAAAACCTTTTTGTTGTGTTTTATCCTTACGTGAAGTAAGTGTTAGAGTCTGCGTTGTGCTGGGAGCTGGTCATTTTACGGTTAGTGGACTCCATTTCATTAGCTGCAAGAGGCTCGGGAGCACGCAGGAAACAGCCTACATAAACCAATGGATTTCGTTGAACATCTGACCCGATTTCTATACATAGGAAGCAGCATTGTGGCTGTTCTAAGTAATAGACAAAGCAGGCAAATGGTTAATTTTTATGTGAGGTAACAACACATAATAATAAAAATGATTAAGTTCATCAAAGTTCTACATATAGCTCCTTTTTAGTACAAATGATAACCAACACATAATTAGTTTGAATTCATCTTAACGCAACCATAACTGAGATTGAATAGAATTGGCTTCTTCCCTTCCTTTGCACTCCCTCCATTGCCTCACTTAATGAAAAGCTGACTGAAGAGGTGACTGCTCAGATTTGTATTTATGGTAACGTTACTTTGACCTTACAGGTTGTGTTATTAAAAATCATTAATTGCCTTATGATTTCTTCCATCTATGGTGTCAAGTCCAAAATCATTGCATCACTTTCATTGCATTATGGCTGAAATGGCGTGAGGTAAGGATTATCTGTTCTACGTGTCACACATTGCTCTTGAACCAAGAGAATACCAGTGGTTTCATTTCTTATAAGCAACAGGGCAAGCCATAGATTTTGACAGTGCAATTTACAACTGCCCCCTGCTGGAGTACAAAGGACGCCCAGTGGACGTTATTCTGCACATGTGAATTTGGACATATTTCGGGTATCAAGATTGAATATAGCCCCATGATTTTCAAATCAAATACAACCACCCTTGTAGGCATGTCCTTTGTATAACAGACTGTAGTTCACCCTCTGTTTTAGATACTTCCTATACATCTTCCCTCTTAAAATGATTAAGGCTACCCTTTCATACAGGACCATTTATATTCAACAGCTCACACTGACTGTGGCCTTCCTGTCTCTTAGGTTGAGAATAATGTAGGTAGCCTAAACCTGCCTCCTTAACCTTCCACTATCACTTAAACTCAAGAGTAATGGTGCATCCACTTTTTCAGCTTCACCTCCACCTCTAAAATGTTCACGTTGACTCTAGAATAATGCATCTGCATCTGTTTTCCTTGCTCACTCTAACCTCGCGCTCTCACATGACTCCAGAATAAGATGCATTTGTTGTTACACTCTCTGCCTCGACCCCGTTGCTATCAATCTGGCTTTAGAATAATGTAAGCACATCTGTTCTGCTCACCCTGCTAACCCCTCAATTTCCCCGCCACTTCAGGATAATGTAGGTGCATCTATTATCTCCACTCACACCAGCGCCGCTGTCGCCGACCTGTTTTTAGAATAATGTAGCTGCATTTACAACCACAGCCAACCAGACCCCACCCCCAAACCTCTCACGCTTTCACTGCGGGGTCGAAAATGAATAACATACTACATATGTGAGCTGAAAGTGAAACTTATCTGCTTCGAGCTTCAAAATCATGCAGAGGTATTTATTATTTCTGCTCATCATTTACACCAAATCAGGTTTCCATATTCTCTCCATCAGCTACTTTAACTTTCTTCTCTTTTCTCTGCAGACATGAACACAGATGAGGCGCAGGGAGGGCAGAGAATGAAACAAAAAGCACTTGGTAGCAGATAAGAGTGTTGTTGTGGTGTAACCCCCGGCTTTTATTTATCATATCTCCAAATGGCGGTGTAGCTGTTGTGCTGTGGTCAGGATACAGTGACCTTAGTTGATCAACTACCCCCCTCAGCAGCCTGATAACAGGGCTAATATAACAGCGAGCGAGGGGGGAAGGCTGTACTGTAATTATTTCTGTGCTGTCAGAGGGGGAACAGTCCGCTGCCCCCTTTGCCGATTCAAATCTGAGAGGAAACTATAAAGAGGAGGGAAAGGAAGAAAGGGCCGCAACAAAAACAACGCCAGTGAGACAAATATCAGCCGGCTGCCGCGACACGCCTGAAATTGGACCAGTTTGTCATGCACAGGGCTGCCACATACACACATGGACACACACACATAAAAGTACGCACACAATTACACACATACACACACCACACACCATGACATCAGAGGGCGGACAGGACTTTATTCAAACTTTACTGGGCAAAATCTACTAAAAGTAGATTTGTGAAAAATTGGTGGAAACATGTAACCATGTCAGTGCTCACTTGTACACTGAATTACATACAG
>JAPMOB010114367.1:0-25312 GCA_029875015.1 Lepomis gibbosus
GTCAAATATTTAACCATCTCACAACATTAACTGAATTATTAACTTTAAAAGAGGAGGTCTTATGCTTTTTGGCTTTTTCCGCTGTAACTAGAAACTGCACGTTACTCCCAACAAAGATCATTTAGAGACAAGATCGGGGCGGCTGTGGCTCAGGAGGTAGAGCGGGTTGGCCATTAATCGGAAGGTTGGCGGTTCAATCCCCGGCCGCATGTCGAAGTGTTCTTGGGCAAGAAACTGAATCCCGAATTACCTCTGGCGGCTGTTCCGCCAGTGTATGAATGTGTGTGAATGTTAGTTTCCGTTTGAGCACTTAGGCTGAGTGAATGTGTGTGTGAATGCAGATGTAGTGTAAAAGTGCTTTGAGTGGTTGAAAAAACTAGAAAGGCGCTATACAAGTACGGAACATTTACAAGATGACAAGACTATCATTCCATAGCCTTCAACATGGGTGAAAAGAGGAGCTGCAGCAATACAGTATGACAAAAAATATGTTTTTTTTTGAAAATCAAACCATGTAAACCTGTTCTGGTAAAACCCCTAAATAGGATTTTGAACCTGAAAATGAGCATAATACCATCTCGTTAAATGATTTAGGGCTACTAAAACAAAGACACCAAAACTTAATAGGAACGGTCAAGAACAGTAGCAATTTATGCTAAAAATAGATGGAAAGCTGGCAACCTACACATTTCTCACACTGACCTTCAGTTCTGGATTTTTATACAGCACCAATCAAAGGCAGCATTTGTATAATGTCATCATGTAGTCCTTACCCCAAGTGAGGGAGTTGAAGTACCTCGGAGTCTTGTTTGAAAGTGAGGAGACAAGGAACACACACAGTAAACAAGTACCTTACCAGGATTAAATGTAAATGAGGACACATGTTCCAGTTTTCCTTAAAATAATCTGTTTATTCTGTATTGAAACTCATGGTTCAATCAGAGGACACTCAGTCAGGTGGAAAGTAGTGATCTCCATTCAGTTCCATACCCTCAACTGCCTCTGTGTGGACCACAGTGGCAAACAGACACTTCGGAGTCGTCCGCAAACAAAATACCGCTCTGCCTCTGACAAAGTGAGTCATAACATTGAATACATGATGGAGAGAATGTGAGCTTGATGTATAAGAGGTATAGTGAGACAGAACTGTTTGGGATCAATGCATCACACATGACTTTCTTGATTGAGAAAAATAACCGATATGCTGGATTTCTAAAAATATCTATCATAAAAACCTAACCAGCAAAAACATAAGCTAATTTTCTTGTCTGACTGCAAACTGGGCATTTACTTAAGTGTGAGACCAATTCGCTTCACCATTGTGGATTTCACAAACAGGACACAAGACATGTTCATGTCCAACAAAGTAGCATGATCATTTAAATTCTTCAAAGCCCTAAAGAAAAATAAATATATGTATCTATGATTTATGTAAAATATGTCTTTTCATCAAAAGGCCTCTAGCAGCCTTGACATGAATCAGTTATACAGATGACACTTTGGCCAAAATGTAGACATTAAATACATTCATTACTTAGTTTAATGCACTAACAAAAACTTATTTGTGCATAAGGTGTCATAAAACAGACTGTTGTCCAGAAATACAGACGGGCTAAAACGGTCGTCTTCAGAAGATCTGATCTGCATATAAACAATACATAAATAACCTTGGCATCCTCCTATACTGTATGTGTGTACATCATCCCTATCTTAAATGGCACAGAGACACCAGTGGAGATAGAGGGCCACATACCTCCAGGGACGCATTGTAAGACTTCAGTGATTTAGACTGGTGTGTGTCACATTTCGCAGATGATACTCCATTTATTTTCTTGGCAAGTCAGTCCAATAAGAGTGTCTATTCATGACAGCTTATTTGAAAATGAGTTTCTAAGTCTTGAGAGAGGAAGAAAAGGAGTGAGGAGGGGCCAAAAATGTTTACTGCTCCCTCAAGAATCTCAGAGACACAACTGTAAGCTGCTGAATCATTTTCTTTCAAAACGCTCTCTCACTGAAACACCAGAAATAAGAAATTTCAAATGGAAGCAGCCACATACAAAAAATCCCAAGCTTACAAACAATATAAATAAAACATATCCACTCTAATCTCAAACAAAAGTTTTAAAGCTAAAAATAGAAACTAAAGCAGAGACATTGCTATAGGCACTATAACGTTTACAGCAGTAGCGACTGAAAGAGCCCGTTGTGTATAAACGCATTGATATGCAAGGCAATCTATGTATAGTTTACACAAAAAAGGCCATGTAGTGTATTCATAGCGGAATAAAAAGGCCCCTGGCTTCTTGCGTCTTTTTATGCCTCTTTGATATCATTCTTTTGCTTTTCTCAAATCTATTCATCAACATTCTGCTGTAGGTGGTACAATAGTGCAGTCAAAGTGTGCATAGCTTCAACAGAGGAGACAAATGTGCAGACCAAGGACAAAACTAAGACATAGATGTGTTTGATCTCTAAATTTATAATCTTTCCACTCTCTGAATTTCACTCCCGTCCCCCCTTTCTTCTTCAGATGCACATTAACGTTACAGGGCGTTATCCAAGCTGATCCTCATACTGCTTTCTGAAACAGTCTCCAGCAGGGTAGAAGTCCCAGCATCGCTCCTGGTACATCTTCCATACGTATGACTCCTAAGACACAAATTGTTACAACATAAGACAGAATTGTATTTCAAAATACACCAGTACTGATACTGGTATACACACCTTCTTTGTGTAACTGACATTGGTGTATGTTTACTGACCTGTCCTGTGTGTTCTGTTTCATCTTTGTTTATGAGATACATCAGGAAGAACCTGAAAGAGAAACAGTATTGTTGTTAAAGAAAGATATTATTCACAATATGGGGCCAGATTCATGTGGATAACATCATCAAATTAATTTAAAATCTATACATTAATATTGTAAATATCATTCATAATATCTGTTTTCCTCGTGTCAGGTTTTCATACTAGCATGAGACAGGTGAAGTATATTTAATGATGGTTTAATTGATAACAATAGTGAATAAGGTTATCCACTTGTTCAATACACATTTAATGTGTATTGTTTTAAAACAATTATCAAAAAAATCAACGGTTTCAAGGCTATCTGGAACTTTGGAAGTAAAGGCAATTAGTCTCAACATAACACATAAACACATACTGTATTTAGGGGTATTGAAAGGTAACTCACATGTAGTTGGCTAAGTTATGCTCTTCTAAGGTGTGTGTCTCGAAGCCATGCGGCGTTGTGTCAAAGTAGTCACTCCCTATTCCACAGATGAAACACTTTGTCTAGAGGGAGAAAGGAGAATTTCGATTAGACATGTTCTTAGCTTGTAACTGAAATTGAAGGTGGATTAAGTGAAGTGACCAGTTAAATCCCTCTGAAACTCATTATCTTACCTCCATGTCCTCTCTGACCTGCTCCTGCTGGTCTCTCAGCTCTCCAAAGGCATCAATGATCAAACCTGACAGACAGACAATATATCTCATAAGTCTGAAGAGGATGCAGGGGATCATCTAATTCCCCCCAAACAACTCAGAGCACTTTTGTTTCAAACAATAACCACTTATAAACCATACCCTGGATGATAGCCAGCAGAATGACAATGACAAAGAAGAAGAAGGTAATGTCAAAGACCACACGATAGAGCTCATATTCATCTCCGGCTGGGTCCTCAATTTCATCTCCTATGCCACCACCAGCACGCACGCCGACATACATGTGGAACAGGTAACACTGCAGACGAGAGTGAGAACACAGGTCATCTTAGAAAGTTACATTTTATATCACAAAAAAAATAAATCATGCTCCAACTACTGATGTGTCCTATAACCATATCTTTGCCCTTCACTTACAGTCATCATGTCATCACACTTCATGTCTGGTTCATCCTCATCCTCACTCATGTTGTAGAACTTGCGGAAGAAGTTGAAGGCCACCACGGTGTAAAGGTACACCACCACAGCCAGCAAACCCACTGTCATCATCAGCTGTGAGGAACAGATGGATGTCTCATTTGTAAGGTCAGTTTACAGTTCCTAATGGGAAAACAGGTGTGCAGAAAGTCTCATAATGCATCATTATAGTGGAAGTGTGCAGACCTGTTTGCCGTTATGAGTAACAGAGGACAGAATGGTGCGCAGGGTTTTGACACCCATGGCGATGTCCAAAAGATGAGCAGCAAAGAAGAAGTTGTTGTAGTGTCCAAGCAGAGACATTAACATGTACCAAACCAAGTAGAGGAAAGTCTAAAAGATGAAAGAAGGCTGTCAGTAACACTATATTCATAACAGAGTCCCTTATTTTCAAAATTATACCACAAACTGCTTCCTTAACTCACATTGTCAGTGAAAACAACACCAAACTTCCAGATCTGATACTTGATGTCAATAGATGTTATCCTACAGAAAGATGGACAAGTTTCTTATGTGAAATGTTGTACTATAAATCTGTTGATTGATTTTGATTTTCTTTTGTATGAGTGTAGAGTACTGTACATACCAGCTGAACATTGAGGTGTCTGGTTCAGTCTTCTTTCCATGGGTCATGGCACTGACGTCTAGAGAAGCCAAGTCCATACCGAGCAACTCGGCAATCCTCTCTCTTCCATAGATGTCCCCATATTTATCCAGCACCTGGATATCAGACTCATTGTCATTTCAGTGCAGGAAAATATCCCTGACATTTTTAATCAAAACTGTCTAAAGAACTCACCTTTCTTTTCACAAACTTGTCCCAGTAATTGTTAGGGAAAGTTCTGCATTGAAAAAGAAACATCGTAAAATTGTCATTGATTGTAATCTCAATATTTAATGATGAATTTTGAAAGTCTGCAGCCTGACCCAAGCATACAACATGTTTAAGCCAGATTGAGGTGTATTTTCACATGAATACTCCTGGTTCATGTTCCTAAAACATGTATAGTACAATCAAACTATTTTATAGTATATAAGTATTTTATTAATATGAATATTAAAACACTAAAAGCTAATATAATGAATACTCTCCCAACAGAACACAACTGAACTGACAGCAAAAGGTTATGACTTGCCAGCTAGCATTACTTTATCATTCTCTTAGATAATTATTCAAGGAGAATAATAACTGTTAAATGTGTAATTAAGAACGTTTTAATAACCATTTTTTCAGGTTCTGGAGTGATTTAAACTGGAGAGTCAGTTTAATTAAGGAACTGCTTAATCGGTCCATCATTCACACTGGCTTAGATAGTTTTGATGCTGAAATATTGGCTTTGGGCTTTGTGTTGTTTTGGGCCTGGCTGGAATGAATCTGGACAGGTTGGGCTTAAATTTCAGGCCTGTTTAATACTCTATTGTATAGCTATCGATCTATATGATAATGTAACAGGGCTCTTACGGGGTGTTGAGCACCAGTCTGTCCCACTGGCCCTTGATGTCATCATCCTCAGGCTGCTCAGTGACATAAAGGCCATCAAACTCCAGCTTTCTGGCTAGCTCCTTCTCTCTCTTGAAGATAACTAGAGGGACCTGAAGGGTATAACAGGAACAGAAGACAAACTGCATGAAGCCCACAAACAGACACAAAAAAGCAGTTGGATTTTTGTGGAGCAAAGCACAGCAAACACCACATACCTTGAGGCAGTTGTAGCCGATGATGCAGAGGAAGGAGATGATGGTGTGGATGATACCGAAGAAAGCCATAGCGGGCTCCATGTAGCCTGTGCTCTCTTCCAAGAAGTAGTACAATGGACCTTCTTCTTCATCATCTTCTCCACCTCCGTCATCTAATCCAGACCCATCCTCCTCTGCACCGGAGCCTTCAAATAAGCCAGAGCCCTCAAACAGTGCAGAACCCTCAAAGTCCTCCTCGCCTGGAGGACTCTCAGACACCTGGAAAGGTCAGACACAAATGTTTTGTTGAGATTTTTTAAAGGTCAAAAAAGTTGAAATGACTTGTTAATAGTACATTATACATTTAAATACCACCCACTGATGGCAGCCATGATTTTGGAGCAAACCTTTATCCTGTCCGGGAATATCAGTGATTGTTTTACCGATTAATTTTATCAAATTTTATACGAGTCAACTTTTGAAAAGAACCAATGAAATGTATAATGATAAAGTGAAACATGGTACACACAAAAATATGAAACATCAGATTTTGCAGGATTGCTCGGAATTGATACTATACTGTTTGTGTCAATGTGTCATCTAAAGTTACCATAGTTATAAATGCACAAACCTTGTAGAAGAGCAGGATGAAATTGAGAGCAAAGGCGATAAACAGGGCCAGGAACCGAAGGTTGTAGAAGTTGCGAGAAAGGTAGTTCTAGGGGTGGAGGGATTAATAATCAAGTAAGACATGAGTTTTTCTTAAGCAAAGCACTAAATCAACGTTTTACTGCCTCATTCCACTACATTAACATTTAAAAATTGTTTAGGTAACAAATAATAGCGTTAGGACTGACTGAAAATATTCACACATTGTGTTGTACCACTACCACAGGCAAATTATGATTTAGGGAAATACTGAATTGGCGCTAACTCCTACTGTCATGTAGATGCCAATTATTTTCCATGGGTAACACACAAGGTTAGTCACAGTAAAAGGCCACTGCAAAAAAATGTGTTCCAAGATAAAAAGGGTCAGCTTTCTCACTAACAAGCAGTCCAAACCAAATAAAATCAAATAAAACTGGATGACCATATCCATGAAGCACCATATCCAGCAAACTTAGGTCCTTAAAATACCAGCATGTTACAGCACATGTCAGACTATTGGACCATGTAATGGCTAACTACATAAATTCAAAAATTGTACTCTAATAGAGAGCTGCTTACCATGAATTTAATCCTCTGGACTTCCAGCTCATTCCACAGCTCAAAGCCCTCCTCAGCATGTTTCTTGTCTTTCTTTGCCTTGGTCTTCAAAGGCCTTTCCTCTTTCAGCTCAATCTCTTCCTCCTTTACCTCCTTTACCTCCTGTACCTCGGGTTCCGGTTCTGTCTTCTCTGTCTTCTCACCATTTTCAATGCTGGAAAAGACACACAAGACATTTCTTTCTTTTTCTTTTAAAACTGAAAAATTACTTTCTCTGGACTCAGGACCGTACCTGTTTTAACATCTGTTAATAAAGCCTGGATTACTACACAGATACAGACTAACTAAATGGATTCAAAATTACTTACACATTTGCTCTGGCACTTTAAAAAAATGTGTAAACTCTAAATTTAATAAAAATAAAGGCCACTCGAAAATGTGCCCGTGCTGTCTGATCAGCAGCTTGATATGCCACACCTGTGAGGTGGATTGATTATCTCAGCAAAGGACAAGTGCTAACTAACACAGATTTTGACAGATTTGTGAACAATATTTGAGAGACATAAAGAAAGTCTTAGATCTTTGAGTTCAGCTCATGATAAATGGGGACAAAAACAAAAGTGTTGCATTTATAAATTTTGTTCAGTGTATGTTGGTCTCCAGCAGGCGGACCACTTACTCTGCTTTCTCAGTCTCCTGAGGAGCCTCCTCTTCGGAATGAACTGTTTCCTCCTCATCTTGTCCTCCCACTGCAGCAGCCAACTGTTAAAGAATTATTTTGCAGTTAATTAATTGATTAATGGAGAGCATACACACTAAACAAGAGTAAACAACTATCCAACAGACCGGCTCACCAATTTTCTCTTCAGCAGTGGCGTCCCCTCTGGAGTCGGAGGCTCTTCAGGTGTCGTCTCACCAAAGTCTCCAAGTCCCCCGGGAGTATTGAAACCAGGCAGACGTCCTCCTTCCCTCGCCTCACTATCCTCCTCTTCCTCCTCTCCTCCCACAGCATCTAACAGGTCTGCTGCTCCGTCTGAGTCTTGGACCTCTCTTGCCCCTGGTTCAGGTGGCAGGTCCCCGTGAACTTCGTCCTGTGTGGGATCTGGCATACTAGCTAGGATCTCTGTCACTGTCATCTTCTTGGCGCCCTCCACTAAGCCACCACCAAACAGCACCTTCCATATGAGTGTGAAGAAGCCCTTACATATATTATAAACAAATATCAGGATACCCATCAGAACAGTGTAGATAAATGTAACCAGACAGACCACCATCTCCTTCACCGTCATTTTTCTTAGCTTGCGGTACCTGCGCCGCAGGTTACGGAAGGTGAACATGTTGAAGAAGTTAACCACGCTCTTCAGAAAGTCTGCAAAAGCTGAGGTTGACTCTGAAGCTTCCCCTTCTGTACTGCCTTCCTCTCCTTCTCCAGACTCTCCTTCATTCCCACCGCCCTCCTCTTCTTCCTCATCATCTTCTTCTTCTGCACCATCTCCCTCAGGTTCAGAGATCGATGCGGCAATGTTCATCTCAAAGATGGTGTCCTCGCAGAAGTTCACAAACATCTCCATTTTCTCACTCTCACCACCCTCATTGACCACATCAAAGATGAACTGCCGTTTGGACTCCCTGACTTGTGGCATTTCCCACTGGTTGCGGTTTGCCTCGCTGATTTCAAAGTAAATGCGCTCAATCTTCCTGCTGGCTCCCATGATCTCAATACGACCAAGGAAAGGGCGGAAGTAGTTGAGCACACTCTCTGCCTGCTCCAGGAAGTTCTGAAGGCGAGTGTCATGGGGTACGTGCTCTGATAGGTTTGTGAGCAGAACGGCGATATTGAAACCAATGTCTTTTGCTGGCTCCTGGAAACGATCAGCAAATTCCTCAAAGTTGATCATCTCATTCTCATCAGCCTCTGAGCAAGAGAGAAGGAACTGGATTTCTGAGGGAGAGTATTGCTTCTGGCTGTCCATGGCCTTGGAGAAGTCCTTCTTGGAGATTAGCCCACGGGGGTCAGTCACATAGTCTCGGAAAGCATCAGACGCCACTATGTCCTTGAGCTTAAGGAACATGTCGAAGAACTTAAGAATCATTTCCACGTTGCTGGAGGACTCCACCAGCATGTCAACCATCTGCTTGGCAATGGTACCATTCACCACATTGCCTAGGAGCAGGATAAAGACAGACAGTCTAGGGATCTCTTTTCTGTTATGACAGAAAAGAGATCCCTAGACTGGAATGGACATCATACCTTCAAGAAGAGACAGAAGCATCACTACCATGTCCTTCTGCAGATCCAACAGCTCCTTCAACAGTCCAATTTGACTGGAGTCCTGCCACAAAGCCAAAACATAAAGCAACACACAAACAAACAGCAGAGAAAATAACATTTTAATGATACATCATTTTATTTTGAGAGGATATGTGTTTCTCTGTGAGACATAAAATGTCGAGAGACGCTACCTCAGAGTGTGCTCTACTCCAAAAATGATCCTGGGTTTGCATTTTTAAATAAAGAATATGCATTTTTAACATCACAAATAGTACACTTAATGTGATGGAAAGCAAGACAGACACTGGAAACATAGGCAGGTATGAGAGGAGGGAAGAAAATACAGCTGCTAGACAACCCCGGCTTTACTCTTTAACTGCAAAAGTGGCTGCAGCATGGGGGCAAGGAAGACATAAACAAATTTGCAGACATTGATCTTTGCTCTCCTGAAGACCTGCACCAGCACATAACAAGAGCCACAAATATTTTTGACAGTCTATAGTGGTTGTCAGGCTGGTCTAGATCTAAAGGAAAAGCATGTCAGGATGTGCAAGCATCAGCCATCTGTGAAATCACAGTGGTACCTTGTAATGCCTCTACAGCCTCAATTTCTAAACAAACTTACAATTAAATGAAAAGAAGCCAAGCAAGACATACATGTGCCTTAGGGAACAACAAGAAATACATCTAATAAAGGGAAAATAAGCAATCAAAAATTTTTTGCATAAACCTCTTACAAATCAAAATCAAAGTGCAAAGTGATGAAATTATATTAATTGAAGTGTATTATATTAATTAAGTGAAATTATATGAATTCTGAGACATTTATATCTTTTTGCATGGCTGACTTAATATATTTATATGTAATATAATTATTTTTCTTGTAAACCACCTTAAAAAATTGAATAATATATTTCAGGTTGTGTCTGAACACTCGCGATGCAATTTAATACTTGTTTAATCTTTTCCTAGTCAACATTTGTTCATTCTCTGAATGGACAGTCAGTGTCTGTTCCTTGTTACACGTTACCCTTGTTAGAAAAAAGAAGTAATAAAGAAAAAACAAGAACTAATACAAAAGGACAAAGGAAATGTAAATTATGTGGCTTATAAGCTGCATATTTAATAATATGATGAAGCATGAGATCTTCAAGAAAGCATGAAAGCTCTCTAAATGAGATGCACTGGAGACAGACAGATTCTTACGCCATTTCGTTGTCCAGCATCAGGGTGCATCTAACAGGGTTTCACATGAAAATAAAAATGTTATCCATCAACATTTTTACTTCATTTTTGTATTTGTTTAAACGTGGAGTACAGGCCTCTATTTTAATCATCAGACCAAACACATCTATTTTAAAACACATCTACTTTTTTGAGCTTTTGAAATTTTAGTGTTGATGAATTAGCACAGATCTGTACAAAAACATGAGATGAACATTTTTTTCAGTGCAAATGTAAAAGTGAATTTGTTGCAAAACTACAGTCCCCTCCAAAAGTATTGGAACGGTAAGGCAAATTCCTTTCCTTTTGTTGTTCACTGAAGACACAAGGGTTTAAGATCAAAAGATGAGTATGAGACAGGAGTTCACAATTTCAGCTCTCATTTCCTGGTATTCACATCTAGATAGCTCTGCATGACTAGTC
The DNA here is from genome assembly GCA_029875015.1 of Lepomis gibbosus. NCBI lineage: Eukaryota > Metazoa > Chordata > Actinopteri > Centrarchiformes > Centrarchidae > Lepomis > Lepomis gibbosus. Next base: position 10,727 of record JAPMOB010114367.1, read on the forward strand.
TAAGTTTTCATCCTTGGTCCAAACCTATAAAGTATCCATTTCCTGTTAAAGAGGATAAACCAACATGAAGACCAGAGAGCTGTCTATGGCAGAAAAGCAAGCCTAGTTCTGGACCACAATCTTATGGACTGATGAGACCAAGATTAATCTCTACCTAAGTGAAAGCTCATCTGTGAAGCATGGTGGAGGTAATGTCAGGGCTTGAGAGTGCATCGCTGCTTCTGGAAGAGGCTCATTAATATTTACTGATGATGTAACTGATGATGGGAGCAGCAGAATGAATTCAGAAGTGTACAGAAACATTTTGTCTGCCAAGTTACGGAGAAATGCATTGAAACTAATCAGGAGGACGTTTATCATGCAGCAGGACAATGAGCCAAAGCACACTGCCAACAAAGCAAAGGACTTCATCAGGGGGAAAAGTGGAAGGTTTTACACTGGCCAAGTCAATCACCTGACCAACCCAATAGAGCAGCCATTTCTCCTCCTTAAGAGGAGACTGACGGGAGAAACACCCCAAAAATAGAATTGAAAGAAGCTGCGGTAAAAGCCTGGAATAGCATCACAAATGAAAAATCCAACAGTTTGGTGATATTGATGGGTCGCAGGCTTCAGGCAGTTATTGCAAGCAAGGGTTAACCCACCAAATATTAAATGTTAAAAGATAAAAGCTGAATTCTGAACTCTTGTCTCATACTTATTTTTTGACCTTAAATCCAAATCTCTTCAGTGAACAACAAAAACAAAGGAATTCGCCTTACCGTTCCAATACTTTTGGAGGGGACTGTATGTATTACCACAACTCATCTGTAACCATATCTTGCTTTTTGTGTTTAAACAAACCCTAATTACATACCATTTTAAAGATATTCAAGACATAAAAATACATTTTAAACAGCATCAGTAGAAATCAGCACTGTCACAAAATTAGGCTGAAAAAAAAATTTGCAGCTCCTCATTATTTCAAACAAGTTACAGACTGCAGACACACATTATTCAAAGCAAAACACACATTTGCCCGAGGCACAATCCATCACTAAGCACGGGTCAGTACTTTGAAATGAAAATAGGTAAGGTGGAATAACTGTATTATACAGAATCAGAAGTGCAATTAAAGTGAAAGGAAGAGTATGTGTTTTTCCTCAAATTGTTTCTGCCATCTCAACTTGAATTCATATTTTCAATATGAATATGGTGAAGTGATCAGTTTATATGGGACAGAGGAGGAGTCTCTTGGTCAAAATATAATTTAGCAATAATAATTTGGCAAACAGATTTAATTGTTATTGTTATTGTAATGTTATTCCCATGGCTTGTTCAGGGTTCAGAAAGAAAAACGCTTGCTTAATGGAAAGGTATATAGGACAAATCTAAAATCAAACTAGACTACTTTAAATCAGTTATATCAGGGGTTTTCAACGTCTGAGACTGCAGGCCTCCCTTTAGACAAAGCTTGGGAAACGGCGCCCCCCCCCCCCACCACAGCTTTTGTTTACTTGGTAAGTTTTGCTCAATTACTGGAAGCCTGGATCATGATTATATTATTTGATCCCATAAACACTCAACATTTGAGCCAAAAAAGACTAATATTACTCTGAACTCTCACAGATGTAGGCTATTATATGTGGTCTCCTTCTGATAACTAATGCAATAAGCAATGTCACATTGTTTCACTTCCATTCACTGAGCCTCCCCTAGGGAGGCCCGTCTCACTCTTTGAAAATCTCTGAATTATATCAATTAACATAGTAACATACATAGTAATAAATATGGTAAGCGATACATAACAATAGTGTATTAACAACATGGCTACCTGGGCATTACATTTCTTTAAATTAATGCAGCATTTTATATAAATCTATATTATATCATAAATTAATCTGTTAAATAAAAAAATAGTTGTATTAAAGTGGAAGTACAATAATCCCTCAGGTTACCTCTCTTTAACATAAAATGGCTCAGTAAAGAGGAAGAAACAATCTGACAAATAAAGGGAAGCTAGTTAAAATATTTAAAAAAAAACAATTAAACAAAATAATAATCAAATAAATACATACTTTACTCTGCAGGAACCACAAGAGAGACAGTTCACAAAGTTAGTATACTCAAAGGGAACAGATTAATTAAAATAGACAATATGGAAATGTATAAATTTCAATTACCAAATTGCTTTGATTCATCTTTTAGTCAACCGTAATACAACAAACACTTTATTCATTCAAAATACAGAATCTACAGAAATCTTCCGGACAGAAATTATCTGTGAAGTTTTAAAATGAATTTATTTATTGGTATGTTTCTTACCTGAGCAAGTTTCATCATCATGTGAGCAAAGACGTGCAGGAAGCCAACAACAGCATCCCACAATCTGCTGTGGGCCAGAGACTGCTGGTTACCGGTACAGGGACCCTGATAAACACAGAAATACAATGTGGAAAATGTACACAATATTCCAGTGCTGTCATCATATAAGGAGATATATTTTAACGGTGGCTTGTGTTTCAAACTAGATGTTCTGAAACACCATCTGTCTATATTAAGAGGTATTTTCCGTGGGGACAAAGGTTTATAATCTAGATTTTTCATCTGTTTTAATTTCATTGACTACAGTGTTTTGTTTTGATCATCTGGACTATACATATTCTAAAATTAAAATGTATATGGCGAAATACTTATAGTTATATTTTGGAAGAAAAAACTTAGAATTCCGGTATTTATATGCATTTTTCTTTACCAGTCTCACAACTGGTAAAGAAACATGCCAACCCCCAGATTCCATCCTCCAACAAGTGGGTGTTTCTATTGCAGTGTCAAGCACACAATGCCTTACTGGCTTCCCACCATCATACACGGACAATTGTGAAACTCCTTCCCCAGCATGAAACTTTCTTACCTGGATGTACTCAGTCAAACTGTTGAAGACCTGCTTTGCCACAGTCATTGCTTTGGAGAAATTCCTCTTACCAGGTTCATCAATAATGTCTTTTCCCGAGTAGTACCAGTAAAAGTCACTGATCGACTCCTGTGAGCAGGAAGGAAAAGGAGGAAAAAATAGTTACTTTTGAATTCTACCTTACTATCGAAATTGACCAAAATGAAAAATAATGTTTGTCCATGCTAAATTGTATATAATATATTCATACACATATTACCAAATTATACTGTATGTTAATTTCTTAACATAAAGTTTTTGATCAGCATTAATATGCTAGAAGTGTAGTACAAACAAACAAAAAACAAATATAAACAAAAAATCTCACTAATCCAACCTATACACGTAAGAAGGAGGGTATGATGTGGAGTTGGTGGGACTAAGATCAGAGAACCATAATCAGTATATCACAGTGACCTGTAGTCGAAGCAGGTAGTCCACAGTGCAGATGATGACATTGATGGTAGTGGTGCTGCCTGTCTGAGTTCTCAGGTAGTTCTGAAAATCTGAAAATAAGATGCACTTTAAATATTAGCTGGGGTTAATTACTCTCAGAAAGAAATAGAATGTCCCTAAATGTTAAAAAACGAACTACCTTTAATAATCCACTTGGAGGGTAATTTATCAAGTGCATGATACGGCATGTTACGGTACAAAATAAATGTACCACAGTGGTTCATTGTCTCAGACAGTACATTGTATGTAACTAAGCGAGAACTCTCCTTGCTGGAAGGTCACTTTAAAGTTCAAACCACCCCAGTGTTTGGTAAAGACGCTCACCGTTATTGTGGCCCTCACAAAGAAGCTGCAGGAAGCGGAAGATGTCACATGTAAATTCATCATCCGACATCACTTTCTCATCTGAGCAGAGGAACACAGGAAATACAAATGAATCTTTGCAAAAGAACGTTTCAGTTGTCCCAAAATGAGTTCACATATACTCTGTGTACATGTGAACTCGTTTTGCTGTTATTTTGTTAACAGTGGCAAATGAAACTAAGCACAAGGGATTAGCTATATTCGAAGGAAATACCAGTGTATTTAACATTTTTCCTTACTCTTATCCCGATGCTATTTAACATCTTCAATCTTGTTTACTGTCATGCAAGATATCTGTCATATCACTTTGTAAAAAGAAGTAAATAACTAACATAAATAACTAACATTTTACCAACAAAATCTAGTGTAAATTACAGTGTACTATTCCTGCACATGGCATTTTTATAGCTTTTTATTTAGGTATTAGTACCTAAGAAGGTTCTCGCAATAAAACTATATACTGGTATGTATTACAATCTTAACAAGTAATTTTATCCATGTTTGAGTTCTAACATTTTGGACAAGAAGCAGGCATAATTCTTCCACCACTTCCAAAGATAAATCAAATTTTATAGAATACAGTCATTTTATTTAAACTAGAGATTTGCCTTAACCCTTTTAAAGATATGAAAAATATAAAAAGCATTATCTAGTTTTAAGCAAAATAAGGCTACATCTGAAACCAAATGACTTGTTAAGACAGCCGATTTAAATAGACTAACAGCATGAAGATTAGATTTTTACATTGAGCATCAACTGGGTTAAGAATGAACACAGGTGAAATGTTGATTATGGTAATCCAACTTAACATTACACATTTAATGATACACACTAAACACTGAAAAGATGCTCCAATGCACTGCAGAATTTAGTAACAGATTTGTAAAATTTTCAAGAAGAAAATATTTTATCTACAACAGTAGTTAAAACTAAAGCATAGGGTGTGCTTAGTATACCTGTATATGTGCTGTATGCACGTTGTTATGCAGGTGTGACTGTGTGTAAGTATGTACACACATGTGCACTGCAAACAGTATAATTGTAAGTACCATCACATCACACCACTCCATTGCTTTCATTAGATTATGTTAGTAAAAACCACAAAGAACTCTGAGTCCCCGTCCATGTGTCAGCGGGAAATAGAGGCTGAGGCCTCCATACTGATTTTTTCCTGCTTACCTCCCCCAAACTTTACCTTATTCTAGCTCTCCAGATCTGCTTTACAAAAAATATCCACTCAACAAAACTCAAATGAGCAATAGATCAAACAGATGTCACATCACATTGACATGGAATACACAGATAAACAAAGACAGGAAACCATGGAATGCGGACATTTATATCCATACACAACTGAGGAAACACCTTTGGCGCAAATGACAAATGCTGACAGTGAACACAGAAATACATGGATAAGTTCACACCATCACATCATGCAGGACAGATCTACCAAACTCTGCAAACTGCAGTAATATATGAATATAGATGTTGGTGGGAAAAATTACTCAATACACACTAATGTATATCTAATGCTTGAAAATGCAGATTAGGCAAGTCAATCGTGGTTGTTCTCAGGGTGGAAGTAAAAAATGACATTTCATGTTGTGAGTAGCTATTTACATGTGGGCAGTTCACTTAGGGCTGGACGATCTGGCCAAAAATGTTATCACGATGAAAAGTTTAATATCTTTAGATAACGATATCATAGTAAGTATCAAATTGTTAATTCTTTTGAGTTTAAAAGGCTGTTTTTTCTCCTGAGTGGAAGTTGAAGAAACCTGATGGTTTAATCACCTCTTTATGGTCAACATTTGATGCCAAACAGTGGAACAGTTATGATTAAATCTTTGTCAACAGCTCTGCAAACAGATATATATGTCTCAGTACTTTTTCCTCAACAAAATAAACATCTTAATATAAAAAAAAATCACATAATCCTATCTACATTTATTGAATATTTATTGAACATTTGTTGTATTGTTATTGAAATATACTGCAATAATTATTGTTATTTTTTTATTGTCCAGCTCTAAGTTCACTTAATATAAGTATGTTGTGATCTAAATAATGCACTTACATTTTACATCCATTACCAAAAACTGAGTCTTTGTCAAAAATGCACAGGCATGCTCAAATTTACCTATGATGGCACATAAACAAAACAAAAGTGTTCACTGTGGTGAAGCTGGGTTGTATGTTTTCCTAGAACAATTAACAAGGACAAGGTGCCAGGGGGTGAAATCTGTAATCATAGTGACTACTGTTAAATAATCTACTATCTGTAGCAAGCAAAGGGGTCACATACAACAGAGTCGAGAGGTTAGGAGTATAAAAATACATAATTACAGGCTACATGACTCAGCAATAGCTGAAAAGAACACAGCTACACACTCTTCAGCATTTCAATCTGCATTTTCTTCTCTCTCATCTTGACTGTTTTCTAGTTTACAATTAATATAGTTATTCTTTTCCTTTATGATACATGTTTTGTCACACATGAAACTCAGCTGACCATAATATTACAGACCCGAAGGACTGGGGAAAGAGCCTGTGCTATCATCTGAGCGACCAAAAGATCAGGGTCAGCAACAAGCCTTTAGTTGTTGCACCTTTCACTCATAACCTGTTGTACTTGGAAGGCCACAATTAAATGTTGTGACCTGGTATTTCGTAGAAACTATAGCACAGTGTTGTTGTAAAGCAGGATTAAATAAAAATTATCAGAAGTTACATGACATTTTAGGGAATGCAAGGGTTTATACGAGGGGTCAACCCTTGACATACTACCATATAACAGGCGAGCCAGCTACATGTTGATAATGTAAATAAGAGAAATACAGGACTAGGAGAGTCCCTACTGCTGCTGCAATTCATTTCAGAGTTTCTAGGACACAGGGTCAGGGTAGTTCTCTATGATCTACATGAGAGAACTGTGTGGGAGAGGAAGAATGAGGTTACTGCCTTTCCTTCCCGTTAATTACAAGACTGAGCGTGTCAGAGTTATAGTAGATCTGTGATAAAACACTCAAGGATGAAAATGAAACTTCACAATCACTTCAAGAGGAAAAATACAAAGATACAATTGGACTGTACAGCTACAGCAGCAGGTGTATCATTGCAAGTTTTCCATTATAATGTAAGAGTGAGCGTAAAGTTTTATTTTACTGGGTCCTTGAGTGTGAAATGAAATGCATATTTAGTTCACAGCAAGGAAAAGACTAGTCAGGTGATTAAGAGCTAAAAGAGACAGAGAGGACAGAAAGGAGAGAAAAAATATATAGGAGAGCAAAGTTTTATTTACCACGTTCTAGCTTCTTATCTGAGAACCGAGTGTGCAGCAAATGGACAGGTGTGAAGGACATGGGTATGAGAGGTAAAGGGTTGAATTGGGAAAATTGATCAAGATGTGGGAGAGAGAAGGACAAAGAGACGCAGTGAGTCTATAAACCTCATGGCTGTCAGTGGACGATAAACAGATCATCACATACATCAACAGTCAAAATGCTGTGACTAATACAAGAGTCTCATGTCAAACTTACATGAAAACATACCTGCAACCTGGCATCCACAAACAGGCACACACTAATGCATACAAGAATAGACTACACACTGGACTAGAGAAATGCCATAATGTGTCACAAACCAATGCAAAATGATGTAGGAAAACAAAAATGTGGCAATGTGCATTTGTCTATGTCTGCATGAGTCTGTGTGTATGGCAGTGTGTTCAGATACCGTGTGACAGTAAGAAGCTGTAGACCATACTCACTAGTGCCCTCCTCTGAAACCATCCCAAGGCCCTCGGCCTTGTTCTGTCTCTCAAAAGCGTTCAGGTCCAAAACGCTGACAACATTGAATACTCAGTCAATATACAAACATTTACTTTCAATTAGTCAATCTCAAACACTGTTTAGAGTAGGGTATTACAAACCTCATCAATTAAAAACAAGAAAGGTTAAGAACAAAAATGTGACTTATGAATTAATTACAGACCTGCACGTCTGCATCAGAGCCTGAATACTAAGGAAGAATCCCACATCCTTTTTATCCTTCAGGTAGTCCAGCATTCTCTGCACACAGGCAGGGAGAAAGAAAACATTTTCTTAACAACAGAAAAATACTTAAAAGATTAAAGATTGTCAGTAGCAGTGTTGTTAAACTGAGAAATAGAAAATCCAGTTTAGCTCTTTATTCCAGCTTTGTAATAAAAATGCAATTGTGTGTGTAAAACTCTCATAGGGTCTATTTACCTGCTGTACATCACTGTTGCCTCCATTGAGGATGGAAATTCCCAGTTTGAGTGTGGAAGAAACCATGACTCCAGGTTCACCTGAAATCATCAGTGGTGTGCAACAATTTTTGACCCAATAATGAAATCAAAGTGGATCATCTCTGTCATCAAAGTAAATATTTCACAAATTGCCGATCTTGTTTTCAAAAAACTGTTCATCACATTGTTATTATTATTATTCCTTGAGGGAAGGTAAAACACCTACATAATTTTAAAATCTCAAACACCACTGATCTGATTTGGACTAAACCAGAGAAAGCAATGCATCTTACAGCTCGATCCTGGCATTCAATTAACTGGGCTTTAGGGAACTATAAGAGTTACACAGCTAAAAAAAAATTACATATTGCAGATTAGCCCAGATGGGTAATTTCTCATTCCTGGGACAGTTAGAGCTAAGATTAGTGTAACCTATAGTGAAATAATTTAAAGGATAATTCCAGTATTTCTTTAAACCTATTTTCACATATTTTGGTGTCAAAATGACTAGTAGGTACAAAAAGTTTTAGAATCCTTGCAGTAGATGGTTTCAGCCGGAAGCCACTAACCAACTGCAGTGGCTGCAATATTCTTACGGGGAAATTTCATCACAAACAAAACTGCTTCTTTTTGCTACCGACAAACTCATACTGTTAAACAAGGTGTCGAACAACATCATGGAAAGGATCCCTACAAGTGACTCCTGGTGACACCCTTTATTTTGAACAAGAAAGAGAAGTCTTGCTCAAGGACAATTCACGCTCTCATGAGTTGTTGCAGTAAGACGATTTTGGAAACAAAGGAGAGGAGTTTGTAGAGGAAATGCTAACAAGACTTTATTTCCAAAACGTTACTACAACACAACTAACTCCTCTCTCCAACTGACTCACGTTTCCACTGTTGTCTTTTTGCAACAACTCGTAAGTACTGCACAGATTCCAAAACTTTTTGTTTAAGTCAATATAATGTCCAAACAAGTGACACGTGTGTGTGCGCGCGTGCTACCTTTACAGGCACTGATCATCTGCAGCACCATCTCTGCTGCCCCACGGTTGTGTAGACGGGACTGCTGGTACAGAAGCCTCTGTTTCTCCATCTCCTTTTCCTGTGGAGCAGAGCAGGAGGGAAACAGCTGAAACCCTGCAAACAAGAACTGCACTGCCCCCCGCACTCATTCACACACAAACACGCACACACATATCCTCATAATTCTATCCTAACTATGACAATCTACTGACACAAAGACATTTCAAGACATTCCAGTTTGCTAAGGTTAAAACCAGCAGGTTTAAATTATCAGCAATATTAATCTTTTCTGTTCTTTACAGTAATATGTCTGGTCAGCTTAACTAGAAACGAAAAGAAACAGCTAGCTCAGTTAGTATTACGTGATGATTTTAGGATTTGTAAAATTATTTAAGTTATTTTTGGTTGAACATCTACTGTATGTCATTGCACGGATTTGGCACTATGCTGTCGCCATCCGCAACACATACTGTTGGTGCTGATGTTGTGCAGAGGTGAGAGTTGTTCATGGATGTTCAACAAATTGCTGCAACTACTAAGCAGCAACACAAAGTGAATAAAGAACGTAAAGTTTATAAATGATATACCTTATTTTTTCCTTTTACTTATGTAAGAGCTAGGCTGGCTACATCTGGTCTATTTGCTAAGCTAGGCCAAAGCGTGCTGATTCTCAATCGCCCCCAGACCAGGCCAAGATGGCATACAATTGTATTTCCCCAAATATTGTTATTTTGATTTTATTAATCCCTTCAGGGATTAAAAACAACAAAAACACTGTCTTGGTGATGGAAATACTTGGAATCATTCAAGACTTTTGCTCAGGAGCTGGCAGCACCGCTGGCCGTTTATTTGTGGAAAAGCCACATCTAAATCTTACTAATTCTCACTAAGACAGTAAAGAAATACAGGAACATACACACACACAAACATTCTCTTCCATCGGAACACAATGTGTACTGTATTAGTTATGAAGACAATTATTACCGAGGCAGCAAACGTTCAGTGGCAGCAAACATTTGTTCCTAGAGCATAACACATATTTCATACATTCTTACGAGGAAGCAACAGCAGTTTGAGTCTGAGTAACACAGCATGCATATCCTGGTCCACTCAATACAACTCAGTGTTGTTCTACCTTAAGGCCTACAGTTAGGCTACCTGCATCAGTGGTTCCCTTCTGTTTTCAAGTTAAACCATTGAACACTGCCTGTAAGTCTGTAAACAAACTTGAAATGACCACAAGCATCACTTAGTTAATTAGTACTGGACTCTTGATAATTCTTTGAAGTGCCTACTATAAGATAATAACTTTGCATTTACTTCAAGCAACACAATAAGCTATGGATATTGATATGTAATGTTCTAAAATCCCAATTGTAGGGATGGATTTTTCAGATAATGCATTATCTTTCTATTAAATTAGATTTTTGAAAATTGCAGCTTTATCTATTTGAACTAAATAAAATATTATTGTTTGCATCATATGTGTTTGCTGATATTGTTTGCATACATAACTGCAGTGTAAGGTTTTGAAATTATTTAAACAACTCTACAGAAGTATAATATAACATTAAACCATACAGTGTAATATTGTACAATACTGTAATTCTTTTTTTTCCATAAGCACTCAGCTTCCTTGATATGCCCACTGTACTATACTTCACTGTCCTACATTATACTAAAGTACATTACTCCCTTTGTTACAAATGAGTATAGCTGCTATGAACAACAATCCTGTTGGCAAAAGAGGTTACATTTGACCCACCCACTGCACACCATGCACAAAGCCCCTCCCAAATCACCCATAACTAAATCTACCCTTCCCTCCTCCTCCCTCCTCCCTCCTCCCTATCCCCCCTCCCTCGTAAGCCCGACTGTGTCTAAAATAAATATGGAGCAAAATCTCTCAAGTTACAGAGGTTCTGCTCATTGAGCAAATGATGTGTCTTTTTATATGTGAAAATAGACTGTATGTGGGCGTGAGTGTGTCTGTGAGTGTTGCAGTGTATGCTTGCATGAGTGTGTACCTGGGTTTGGGACAATGTTTGGGACAATGTATGTACGGCTGACTGTGCAGGCTTTTACTGTAATCCTCAGTGAGCACAGAGAGGGAGACTTGTTAACGCTGTCCAATTCAAAGACAAATAAAATCAGTTATTTGTCAGTTGTTAGATTTCAAACAAGAGTTATCATGTGAGTTCAGATGGGTGAACACAGCCCAACTAGCAGGTGAGTACAGGAGGATGTAAGTCACAAAAGGATTGTGCAAGTCTGGGAGAAACTGACAACAGACACAATATCAGCAAAAGAGAGCTAGTTCTACTGTTAGGAAACCTGCTGCATGGCTTGGCCTGATAACTGTTATCAGAGTTTCCAAAAATTGTGGCTCAATTAAGTCTTGGATGGTATCATCACATATCTGAGTACATATCAGGTACCAAAAAGGAATAGTAATGATGTTCAGTTGATGCAAATATCCCTAAATAAGAATCAACATTGAACTCACTGAAGGGATTCTTACAGTACATTTAAGAATTTGTATAACAGTACAAATGGGTGTAATGCTACCCTCCAGGAAAAGCCAAGGATCTCTATAACTACAACATCACAATGTCCAAACCTGGGCAAAACAAATCATTAAGATATTCATTCAAATTACCAGTCATATTAAGGGGTTGATTTACTAAGGATTTATTTTGTAGGTGCCGATTAGCATGCTTGTAACACATTAACTGCACTAAGGTGTATTTTAAACATAGAAAGCAGGCTTTCTTTGTGTTTTAGACTATGGTTATGCTGTCTACATGCATGCAGTCTCTAGTACTCTCCACCTTTTAGATTCTGTTTACCATAGTACTTTACGTTTTATAGCTAACAATGTAAGTTTAATGACCTGGTTAACTGGCCGTCACTAAGTGTATATAGACAACTTAATTTGCATATCTTTGTGTACAAGACCATGCTGGCATATTTATGTAATCTCCTGAAGCAGAATTCCAGCAGCTTTCATTTCTGTTCCACCAAGTGGCTCTCTTACCAGGTTCTAATGTTTTTTACTGAGAAAAAGTATTTTCTTACTTTGCTCCCTGATCTCGTAATAACGTGTAAAACTTAATACCGACTAAATGAATTTAAAGCCATGTTGAAATTCCATGTGACTGAGAAAATGAACTGCCTTATGTGACCTGGATCCCTTTTATATATATTTGTTTGTTTTGACTGTGTTTTATTTCTATTTAAATTGTAACTGGTGTCGTCTTGGCCAGGTTGCTCTTGGAAAAGAGATTTAATTTTCAAGGGACTTCCTGGTTAAATAAAGGTTAAATAAAAAATTAAAAAATATGCTAAACCATGCTAGGACACAGTAATTTGTGGTAAACTTAGTCAATCAACCCCTAAAAATTCAAAAGCACATCAGGCTTAGAAATTGTGATTCTGGAATTAAGCAAAGTGGTTCGTTTGACCTGGGTTTAATTTGTTGTCTTTAGCATCTTATCTCTCTGCACTCAATTCATGCAATTTAGGAAATAAAACAACATTCAGAGTCCACAACATTGATCCAACTGGTGGGCAGAATCCAGCAAAGGCATGCACAGGTCAGTCCACCATAGCAGGAAATAGACAAGTGGTGTGAGTGAACGAGTAAAAGACAGGAAGAGAAAAAGAGAAATGTTGTTGCAAGGGTGGGGTGGGGGGGGTGTGCCGAGTGTGATGTAGTGGTGTGGCCACTGCGTGGGGAGTTGCTTCTTCTGACTCCCCTGTCTCCCTTCCCCTGGTCCCCCCATACCATCTCTGTCTGTCGCACCTCAAAGGATGGCTCCTCCCCCTCCTGCTCTCCCCCTTCGTCCTCCTCACCAATGTGGCAGCTCTGGAGGGAGATGACAACAGTTCAGGGACGATTACATAAGATTTAGCAATCTTTAGTATCTTGAATTACAATTTCATTAACCTGTGCAATTTCAATGTCTATTTCCAGTCATGTCTCCAGGTAATTTATTTATTTATCAGCAAAAAACACAATTTACATCTCAATATAGCGTGCTCATGGACCCACATTTTAAGATGTTGCTCATTGACTGTCTTACCTTTGCCATAATATCAGCATAAGACATATATAGATGGTCCACATCAAGTTTACTGTAATGACACAGCACATAACAGGAAGTAATGAGTCACACTGAGGAACAGGTCACAAAGGTGAGTCACAGAAGAAGCAAGATGCTCTTACGCCTTTTCTGTGAGAGCTGTGCGGCTGAAATGAAGAATCAGCTGATGAAGGGGGTCAGGCTTCGTCTCAGTCTCCTCTTCCTCTTCCTCCTCTTCCTCCATGGCTTTCTAATTTAATTATTGTAGATAACATGAATCACAACAAAAAAATAGCACAGAATACATTATGGACAATATACCCTTTATACCAATTGTATATCTCAGAATTAAGGGGAGGATGACTTACTGATAAGTCATCAATCATCTTGTCCTCAAATGAGTAACCCTCAGTCCCTAACCAGTTGCGCTTGTAGGCGTCCAAGAACATGTTGGTTGCCCTGTGCCTGTGAGAGGAGAGGTCACTGAGACTTAGTTCAGAAGGGTTGTAATGGCTCATGTAAAGCCTTTTTTATGCATTGTTTTGTTATGGAGCAGGGAGGGAATCATTACTTGGGGATGTTGTACAGGGGTGTCATCCTGAAACAGGCCACCACAGCCCTGCGACGCTGTTTGGACAGCAGCTTGTGCCACACCATTTTCTTTGACTTGTACGGACGTTCAGTCTAAAGCAAGAAAAAGTGTCGACTGAACAAATCCTTCATGAGAATATTTGCCAAAGCTTTTCTAACAATTTGTCTTATTGTTAGAAATAAAATAAATGCCTGCACCTTGCAGAGGTGCTTGCAGAGCACCTGAGTCTATACTCACCACCTCAATGTGGTAAAGGACAGCAGACACCTCTTGTACCCTTTTCACCACCTTCTCAGGGTCTTCAGCATCTTCAGCCTTTCCGGCCATCTCCTTATACAGAGACATCTGCCAGCGCATAGCTGGGTCCTCCACCTGATGTGTATAACGCATGTAAAGATATTTACAAGGGAATCTGTATTTTATTTATTTTCTTCTTTAATCTGTAGAACAATAAAAATGTATACCTACCTTGCCTTGCAAATGCAGATTGTTGTGCAAGAACTCCCTCACCTCTTCATCTGTGTCTCTCTGGAGACCAGGATTCAGAGGAAATTGATAATGTATTTTTTCACTCAAGACAATAAAATACAGTTTACAGTTTTTGTATCTTTTCATGTGACACTGAATCTGTTTCACTCAGGGGTGTACTCAACTTTGTTGCCAACGGTTTACACATTACTGTCTGTGTGATGTTATTTTGAGGGGACAAATATACACTGTTATACAATCTGTTATACTATCTGTACATTCACTACTTTACATTGTAGCAAGTACAATTTCGTCAGGATAGATAGATAGATAGATAGATAGATAGATAGATAGATAGATAGATAGATAGATAGATAGATAGATAGATAGATAG
>JAPMOB010114386.1:0-13526 GCA_029875015.1 Lepomis gibbosus
CCCCAACACAAACACTCATAAAAAATAGAGGGCATTCCATTCAGGCCTCCAAACAGGGTTTTTTTCCCAGCTTTGCATCTTAACCCAAGATTATTAATAATGCTCTAGTTGAAACATAACAACTCATTTTGCACTGAAAGATTTAAAGTGTGCGAGTGAGCACACAAAGTAGCCTTTTCATCTTTGTCGCGTCCAGAAGCAAAATAATGACCCCGCGAGCTAGTGGAATGGCCATCAGAGATAAAGGCAAGAGGGAAACGCATGATTTCACTCAGGAGAGACTTTTGTCGCTCAGCTGTAGAGGAGTGAGAGGGGAGAGAGTGGATGAACAGGAGCTGCTGTAACCTGGAGACAAACCTACAGCATGATGTGAAACACAAAACTGCAATGTCAGCATTGAGTCGGCTGAACAAGCTGACAAATAGAAGTTCATTCCTTTACAGTTTCTTACAGGTAATTATTACCTTTAATCTATCATTGCTTTTTTAAGTCTGCCCTGTGAAGCTTTTTATCTGTGGTAGTTATGAGCAGGTCCCCACTTCATTTGTATATCATGTGTGGACACAAGGACGTGCATACATACATGCGGGTGACATGATACACATTCCTGCCACTGAGTCACACTATTCTTCTGACTAGCTGAAGTCAGACACATGCCAAGCAATTATCCGGGAAAGGCTGGGAGGAAGAAGGCTGTTAGCTAGCAACAACAAAAAATAATAATTCTATGAGAAAGGAAGTTTAACATTTATTTTGGTATCTGACATTGAAAGTTTTATCGGGGCAATGTGTGAGGCTGGCAACATGGGCAAAAATGTTATTACAAAAATGTTATCTCAGTCGATATCGATTTCTTTTAAGTTTAAAGGCTGATTTTTCCTTCTGAGTGTAAGTTGAAGAAACCAAATGTTTTATTGTGGTTTAGACTATTCTATGGTCAGAACATGACACTTGCCAAACAGTGCATTACTTCAGAAATCTGAGGTAGAACATTCAAAACAATTATGATAAAATCTTTTTTCAAAATATATGCACGAGTGCGGAAGACCTAAGCAGCCATCCATTGAAATATTTTTTACTCCGTATTCCCTTTATAGCGGGATAATTATCTCGTGATCGAGACAAAAAACCATAGCTGAATACAGGTGTGTGTGAAGCTGACTCCCTATCTCTCTATAGCCACATTTACACTGGCTTTTTTTCCAGGAGGATTGTGCCGATATGCTGGTGTCTCGCTGCGTTGTATGAAAGGTACAGAGCTGGTGTTGATCTGCCTCTGAGCAGGGATCCTTGAAGTCACAAAGCCTGAACATGTCTGCACAGTCGGCGTGCAGGTGTTTCCGCGTTCATTGCTGGATTTCTGTATGAAGGCGGTTGTGTTTCGGATTATGCTCGTGCATGAGTTCAAGCGAGCATGTGTATGAACACACACCTAATTGCAATCTTAAAACCACACCGCTAGTGGCCGCTGAAAACTACATTATGCCCCTTTAACAATAAATTGTTTTATAACAGAAATAGTAACAATAATATAATTTTTCAGACCCACTTTTAGGTTTTAAGACTGAGGAAAGAAAACCAAATCCAAAAACTTTAGTAACATTTTACTTGATAAATGATTAAAATAATCAATTATCACAAATTTTCTGTTGATCAACTCATGCAGAATTGTTTCACCAGCAGTTTCATCTTCACACTTTCCTCCAAGTGAATCACACAAAGCTAGTTTCTGTAATGAGTACTGGTGTCGACAAGTTGGCTCACTCACTCATACACTGAGTGACAACTGAATCTGCGTCATGTACACACTTCATGTGACCGCCACTGAGACCAAATATGCACACAGCGTCTGAGCACACAGGTGACACTACCTCCCACTTCCCAATCCCCCTCCACCCTGACACTGAGACAATGTATGACAACACTAAATCTCCTCTTGCCCTCTTCCTCTGTGCCCATCCTGGTGCCAGCCCTCTGTGGTGGCATGCCATGTGCACATGTCCACTCACCTGCCCGTATCCCAATGCTGGGATTGTCAGTGTCACCTGTCACCGCATTATGCTGTGCATTGAGACTCTCTCCATGATGTGTCCTTCTGGGGAGTAGAGGGAGTAACACAAGGTGACTGTTGATATTAGGATGTAGCATTTGCTACGCTGGGGCGCCTCCCTCATTGGTATTTCATGTAGAGCGCCGTCACATTCGTCACGTTTCATAAACTTCGTTATTATTCACTGGCGGGGAGTAATTTTGTTCTGCCGCTCGCAGTTGTGAAAGTGAGATAGCAGGAGAGAGGGAGGGATGACACTCTGAAATCCTTCTAATAATCACTTTCTCTCTTCCTCAAACATGAACATGTTTATCAGAAGAGCAGGTGGTTGAGTGCCACTCACCTCCCTCCGTAGCCAAAACACACGTTCACCTGAATCCTATGGGTGATCATCTGTGAATCCCCACCCAGTTGAAGTACCTCCATTCAGGGTCTCAGGATAATCAGCGGGCTTTCTTAGGAAAACAGAGTTGTCAGAGGAATGACACATACAGTCAGGCATAAGGGAAATGTAGACTTGTGGAGGAAAGTAATTCAGTGGGTTCATGAACCATGCAGTATCCCTCAGGTCCTGTGGAACTGCGGAAGTCACAAGCAGCCGATGCTTATGGCACCGATGAATTGCTTAAGTGTACACCATATGCAGCAGGCAGCACTCGGTGCACACGTCCTTGTATATCTTTGTTTAGTTGCTGAACGTGCCCATAAAGCCCAGCATAGCAGTGTGGGTTTTACGCCAAGCAGGTGGCCATGTTGTACTCGGCCAGAAAGCATAAAAAACAGCCTGCCCCCAGCAGCTGCCTGGCCATAAAACACATTTATACCATGATGTTCTTGCCCATCCCTACAGTGTGCTTCAGGCTAGGGGGCCAAAAAAAGTGGAACCTGGTCTATCAGATGAACTTGAGGCAACTCCAAAGCAAAATAACAACAAACTTTGACCTTTGTAACAGAAAGAACTCTCTGCCGGTATGAGCTGAACCTGTAAAAGTTAACTCCATATACAGTTCTATACAGTAAAGCATAAAAGTCTGCAGTAAGAAAATCTAGTCTTTAAACTTTCTGAGTGACTTCTTTCTTACCCCTCCTCTATCTTCAGAGGGTCTCTTTGTTCCTGGACCCTGGGCCTCTTCCCTTTCTTACTCTGTTCTAGAGTAAAGTGCCAGTGAAGTTGTCCCTAAGGCGGTGGATGCGCTGGAGCATTAAGTGTGCCACAAGGTGGACTGGCGTATTAATGGAGTCCGGTTAGAGCGGCTGACCTGTGAAGCAGTACGGTCAGCTGCTAGGTGAGCACGTTGCTGCTGTAAATCCCAAACAGGCGTTCCCTGTCTCTCTCTCGTTCTCTTCTCCGTCACGCCTATCAGTCACCACTTCCCCTCTATTCTGCAGCCCCCGCACTGCTGCTAACGGAATGTCAAGTCAAGCTTTGTTACCGAGGGCTGACACAGTGGTCCAAAAGGTTTGCATGTTCCAGGTTAAGGTTGTAATTGTCACGGTTTTCTACCTCCTCCCAGCCCGTAATGACAAATAAAGAATAATTTTAATTTTAAGGATTACAGCTGTGTTCCCAGGCGGAGTCGAGATGCTGTTGTGTTAGATTTATGACTAGCATGAAGGTGGTGACTAATGTTTTAGCCCGCTGGGATGCTATGATCTCTCTGTACCTAGGATTTCTGGCCCGATGGGTTTTTAACCTTTAAACAGCCAGTATTCGTAGGGAGTTCTTTCTGACTCTTAAGGCTTTGCAAAATTCCCTGTACAGTGAAATTACAATATTATAATTTATCAATGAATGCAAATTAAATTGTTAGGACTAATTAAAAGGCCATTTCTTTTGTTTAACATATGTTTAGCAAAATCCCTCTTTTGTAAAAACATTTGCTCGTATAGAGGCAAAGTGATATATTGATCACACAGGAAGGGTGTAAATGTCTTTGTAGTTATGTCACGATTTTTTCCTGACAGACGGTCTCAGGTCACCCCTATACATGTTACGTATCAGTCCCCGTGCCCATGTCTAAACCCACCTTGCAGAATTCGCTTTCAATAATTTATAAAAGAGGGCACAGACTTTGCATGTATTGTCAGTACGAGGACATGATCTCTGACATCTGGAGCCCGCACAGGGCTCATACTGAATGATAATGGCCTCTCCCAGTTTTGATGAATTATTAAATTCAAATTGTTTTGCAAACAAAACATATTTGTTAACACAATGAAATCTGGGGTGAAAGCTGGAGCTTCATCAATATTTAATTTTCACTGTAGACAATAATATAGCCTTTGGCCATTTTCTGGTACATAATTAATGAAAGGCCAATAGAACTAACAATACATATAAAACAACTGCTGCTGTCACATTAGTACAGGTTTTAACACTGCAAACAGCCATTGCTACTTTGATACCCCACTCAAGATTTAAAATTGGCACATGCTGATGAGTTAAGAAAAAAAAATTTTGTAATGACAGAATTCTGGAAAGATTTATTAGTGCTCCACTGAGACATTAATATTCATGGACCGTTGTCATTATTCATTGTAAACCTTCTGTTGTTGATCTTATGGTAATCTCTCCATATTTAGTTTTTTTGATCGATTGGATATCAATGTCAGACTGCAGTTATGGAGATATGCCTGTGATTGGGCAGATTAATATTTGATTTCCTGTTGAAAGGTTGACTGACCCCCCTCCCCCCCACGCTCTCTTTCCTTCTGTCTCTGTCTGGCATCAGAGTGAGAGAATGGGAAGTCGGCACAGTGAATATCAAGTGGCTGATTGGGGCTGTCACAGTAGACCGCAGTGGACCCTGGTTGCCAGATGTGCTTGTCCATTGGTGTCAGCAGCAGGATTTGTCTCTTGGGTTTGCAAGGGTTTGTCGGGGTGGACAGACGGTGCGGAGGAGGTTGCCGAGCGGAGTGCTGTCCCTCACTAGGGCCTGCCACTCATGCTGTCTTTTTCTCTATCCATCACTGTCAGTAGACTGCTGATGCTGTTGTCCGATGACTATACCTATCCTATGGTGGCATTTCTCTTGCCACATGTTCAAACTGAAATAAATCTCCCATTACACGCGCCTTTGAGTGACATTCGTAGACAAAGTTATTGTGTAATGATACTGCAAACATTGGCTCACTTTGCTACAGAGAGCAGGGTTTCTCCCTCATGTATATATCCCAGAGGAGCACTCTGGTCAATAAATGCATACAGCTCAGGAATTAAGGGTAGGATTTTTGTGTGTGTGCCTGCTTTTGATTGTGTTTGTTATGCAATGCTATTCAAATGTGGTGCAGTGTGAGACATCCATAACAATATGTAATACTGAGGTGGGGGCGTGGGGGTTCAAGGTGAGCTTTTCCCCCTATAACTCTACTTTACCTGTGGGTAATGAATAGAAGCTGCTCTGTTATGAAGCGAGGAGGAGCAGTTTGCTGCTGCATTTGAGGGGCACCTTCCTATACTTGGTTGTGTCTTTCAGACCTTGGAGAGCTCATTTAAACCCTACTTTATTGTTTCCAGCAGCACCACTCAGGACCACTGAGGTGGTGCTTGTTGCTATGGAGGACACAAGAAAGTGACGCGGTTGTGCAGACAGGATACGGAGAGGGAATATGTGTGTGCACTAAGTGTGTGGTGTCTGCGTGATTGTATATGTTTGGTGAAGGCGTCTGTGTTAAGTGTTCTATGTTTTAAATCCTCTCTGCACCAAGGTTTGTGCATTGTGTGTGTGTTGCGTGTGTTTTGAGGCAGCGAGCAGAGTAGGGTGGGGGTGGGGGGGAACATCTGCACACAGTGGCACAGGCCTTCTGCCTTTACACACGGCTCCTGCCGAGCAACGCTTCACGGCCTAGCAGGCTGTGACCTCCCAGAGGCTCCAGGGGAGCTCTTCCTCTTAAAAGCCAGCTGTGCCTCATACTTTCTGCCCGCCAAATATTCCACAGTCCAGCTGTTCACCTGAGAAGCATGGAGCACAGCCCTCTCACTTCCTCCCTTTTATATTTTTGGAGAACCATTGTGCAGGTTTAAGAGAGCATGGTGTATAGCACCTGTGATACCTTTGCTGTTACTACCAAAACAACAAACTTGGTCCCTCACTTTTTGTTCAAAGCTGTACAACTTTGATTTTTCTGACATAGGTCATGTATTACATTGAATGCATTCACACTCCACTCAATTCTTTTGATGAGGTGCAAGATGTAGAACTGTTTCTTATGCACGACCTAAGTGTAATATTTGAATGTTTAATCACACTCACTTTCTTCAGGACATTTGAGTCCACTTTCTTCAGCTGTTATCTGTTTCTTTTAAATGCCACTCTCTTTAAGATTCTAATGCAAATAGATCAGCTTTGAAAAGGCTTTCCACATTAATACATACATATAATCAGATGGATGTGTTAGTGCATGGGATGGAGAGAGTGTGTACACTGAAGAATGTGGGATGGTTTTAGGGCATGCCAGGTAACACCTTGATGTACTTGGAGCAATAACATTTAGCCACAGGATAACAAAATCAAGCTAAGTCTCAAGAATACCGGAAGCGTAATTTACTGAAAGCCCTCTTGTTATTGCAGAAATTGTCTTCACTAAATGAACATATTTGCATACTTAAGTCATATTTCCATTGACATCAGTGGATAGAGCACATTTTCATGATTGACTTTTGTTTTTCAACCGCTGGAGGATTGCATGATATTGCCATTTGTCGACATGTGCCAGGTCTTAAATAATCCCTCAAGGCATTTAATGATGCCAATCATTGTGATGATCCGAATCAGTATGATGAATAAGACATCAGAGTTTCCCACACATGATTTTTTTTCCAAGAGAAGAGAAACTTTGCTCTTAGCGTGGTGACAGTAACGTTACAGCAAACATAATCATACAATCATATGCAAGGAAATAAACAGCATTTGGAAGATCTAATAAGTAATTGGAAGAATGAATGATAGCTGTCTAGCAAACAACTGACACTACTGTAAACAGCTCAAACTTTTTCATCCCCACTTCTATGCCAGTTTTAAAACTACTGCTTGCTATATGTTACAATTCCAGAGACCCAAACTTGTTTTGCAACACGTGGTACATGTTGTGTTGGTATTTTATATACAGATATAAAGCAGGGTGCGCTTTTTGACTGCAACAAAATCAAGGTAAATAAATCAAAATAAGAGTATGGACCTCACAACTTGAAATGAAAGGCACCTGGCTCCCCTTTGTATGATGTTAGTGAGGGAGGTAGCATAAACAACAAGTGAATTACACAATGAGATATATACCTTTAAATATATCATGCACACTCTTCCGTTTTGACTGCTGGCGTGAAATTTTACCACATTATGAATAAACACTGATATGAGTATTGCTATGGCATCTGCCTAAGCATAGTTCCTGGTTCTGTGGCCAGAATTATTTGCATTTAAATATGTTCTGACTAAGCATAGCATTTCCAAAATTGATATACTGTACAGAAAAGAAAAACTTTACATTCAGCTATAGTTGAAAAAATATGAAGAGCCTGTGTCAAGTGTCTCCTTTAAAAATGCCTATAGGGCAATAAGCACTAATATGTCAATCATGAAACAGAGTCAGGACTGTGGGACGTGGTAAAAGTTTTGTTATAACAAGGTGCTGCTGGCTCTGTCTGTGAAGTAAAGCGCATAAGATGTGAGGAATAAGCACAGGTACATGGCTGATACATGTCTAGAGCAGAGCAATTATACGCCCAATGAGCAAAATGTATGACATGCTTTGAGACTGACTATTCAGGATGTACAGTACCCTCTGGGATCTACTGCACATTTACTGGGCTATACATTGCACATTCAAACCTCAAAGAATATACTGTATGTATATTGTATGTATTGTATTGTATACACTACACATTAGGACTGAAGAAACAAACAGAACTTGAAGAATGCCAATATAGCCTTGTTGCAAAATAAAAACAAACAATAGAGTATTTGTCTTTTTTCAGGCCTATTAAATCAAAGTATTCTGCGCTTCACTCTTTAAAATTACTTATTACTGACACTGATGAGCATATTAGGATGGAGCAATGTGCTCAAATGCTCAGTCAGAAATTAAGCAGTGTAATGAAGCAAGTCTGAGGTTAGTAAGACTGTGAGGTTAGCACTTACCTGAGCAGTCACCTAGACTGTGATGCCTCACTTTCATCTCAGGGTGAAAGGACAATGAAAGAGAGGACGAGAGAATAACACTCACAGCTATACACGAGATGGGAAGTTAAGAGTTCGAACCTCAGAGTGATTGATGACCTACATGGCAATGATATATAGGGTGCCCCCATCCCTGTCTGATAATTTATGAGCAAGCTCGTTTAATTTGTCTTAGGCTTAATTCGGCCCATATAAGAAGACGTATGAACATATTCAGCAATTGATGGCTTATACTGTCTAGCAGCAGTGGCTGACTGAGACTAACATGTCCTTTGGCATAGACACCTTCACCGTCATCTGTCCAATCTACATGACCTGACAATTAAGCTAATAAGTGAAAATGGCACCTTCCCAATGCAATTTTAATGAGCACCATGTTGAGTAGAGGATTCTGTTCATGAGGAATCATTAATGGGCTGCTTCTGATTCCCAGCACTGAGGCAAAAATGTTAAATGCACTTGAACTGAAGGCTCATCATAATTGGTGCATGGTCCGTGGTTGAACCAAGCCTAATTGTGGTCCTTCAATGTCAGTCAAAGTTTTGCTGTGAATTTGTAAGGTTTACCACTTTTACAGGTCTGTCGCCATTATAACCTTCACTGAAGTACAAATGCTTTGGATGCTGGTCCTGATCTCTGCCACCAAACACACGATGTAGTTGTCCAAGAAGTGCAGATGTGCGATACGTGCAACATCTCATATTTCATTGCTATACCTTTTAATTAATTTCTTATATCATGATATTAACAATATTGTAGTTGTGTTGACGTAGTGAAGTCATGACTACGTACAGCAGTAACAAGCATGTTTGGGGAAAAAAATAATAAAATCGCTGCCAGAAGTGGTATGCTAACGTTTACTGTCAGGGAAAATGAACAGAGGCTCAACATCACACAACAAAGACCGCAAATATCTCCATCTCATTACAATATTGATTTTAAGAATGTGTTTCATTCCTCTTAGGAGGTGATGACTAATCACACCGTACTTTCATTTTGTGGTACTTAACCAGAGCAGCACATAATAAAAATAAGAAAACCTTTTGGACTAATTGGGAAAAGCAAAGGTAAACGGCCCAGTAAGTCACCAATAAAACAAACAAAGCAAAACAAACAAACAA
Organism: Lepomis gibbosus; assembly: GCA_029875015.1. NCBI lineage: Eukaryota > Metazoa > Chordata > Actinopteri > Centrarchiformes > Centrarchidae > Lepomis > Lepomis gibbosus. The sequence continues at coordinate 9,348 of JAPMOB010114386.1, forward strand.
CAACAAAAAACACCCCCAAAACACAAAGACTACCCACCACTTAGTGGAAGCTAACAGAGACAAATTCAGAATGAAGTACAAAGACCACACTGAAGTTGGCTCTGTAATTACCAGTCAGACCCTTGTTTAATCCAACACCAACAATACTGTAAACAAGATTGTATAATGTATGTGTATATTAGAATCAGTTGCCAATTTATTACATTTAGTACACTTGACTAAAACTGATGTAATGTAGTTCAACAGCCCTGATATAAATTCTACTTTCACAAAGGTCATCATGTTCAGTTAATTTCTGGTGCTGTTGAATAGTATTGCCTTATACAAAGAGGTGTCAAATCTTCTCAAGTACCAAAAATAGCCTGTAATATTATATTCATTTTAGGCAGTATTGCCCTACAGAATCTGTGAATCTCTATACTTGATTTATAAGGTATGTTTTCTGCAACAACCTTAATCTCCCTGCCATAGTAAGCATAAGAGCTTTGCATTGTTGCCACACTTGGAAGTTGGTGAGGCTGCCATTGTATATAAAGGCTCACTAATAGACCCCAGTGGGGCATCATTCCTATTCCACTCATGATGAAGACATTCTCTCTCTCTCTCTCTCTCTGTTTCTTTCCTTCCCCTTCTGTCTCTCTCTTTCACTTTTTCACTTCTCCCTCTCTGTCTCTCTCTCAGACCTGATATTTTTCTCTTGGCTATTCTCTGCTCTGCCTGTGGGCCTGTGAAATGTCTCTGTCTGAGGAGAAGGCCCCCTCGTCCCTCTGGAAGCCATTAGAGAACCTTCATGAATATGTGCTGAAAGGGCGCTTTTTTCAGGGGTGGGGACTGAGTGGGTGGGTTGTTGAGGGGAATTTATGTGCAGTGCTATAATTTGCCTTAGATGCTCTTGTGAACCGCCTATGATTTCCGTTTGTCTTTTTAGAGCACCGTTTTACTTTGTGCCACTCTTGTTCATATTTTGAGTTGCTAGTGATGCCGAGTGACGCTTCTGTTTAAGTATAGTGCCTGTGTGGATGTTTTTATTTCAGTATGAGTGAAGGTGTATTGCTTAAAAATATTGTGAAAATAGCTAGCCTTCACAGGCAATGGTTTTCCTTTTCATACTTTTCCCAATCTCTTCCTTTCTTATCTACTTTTCCCTGCTTTTACTACCGACTTTTTTTTATTTGGAGATGGTAGTAAGTGTAACTTGGGGCACAAACAGAGAGAGTGCATTGTGTTGGTAAGTGCTACTCGATATAAATGCATTTTTGAAAGCAGTAAGATGCAACAGGGCTCAATTTTTGCAGCTTTTATGCATTCTGTCCCCATAAAATAAATATCACATCTTTTAAAAGCTTGTATGTAAAATTGAGCCATGTTAAATATGCAAGATGCTCTTGAAGAGATAGTGGCCAGGATGTACTAAGTGCACCACTTTACTTGTGGCATCTAGCCCTAAATCTGATCGGTTTGACTATGTAGTCCTACTGGGAACCCTGTGGCGGTTTGTGTCTGTATATGAACAGCAGCGCTTTCAGTAAGATCAGCTTACCCTAGGATTTTTCCCTTCTTGTTGATCTGTGCTAACACGATCCCAAACAGTTGTGGATGCATGCATAAAAATGAGAGAATGAAAGAGGAAGGTGTTGGTGGTTGCCCTCTGCTTCTTTAGCTCATTAATTGTGAAGAGGGCAACTGTTTAGAGTCCTACCTGATGGTTTGGGCTGCAGGCCAGCCCAGGTCAGAACAGAACGGCAGTGCTCATGAATCATGCTGCTGGGAATTGGAGCCCAGCTGAGGTCCACAGGAGGGGGGCTAAGCACTGCCACAAAGGCCTCATCCACAGTACAGGGGTGTTTTGGAGGTCCTGCAGGCTCAAACAATCAATCAGAGACCATTCTATCATAATTATACCCAAGGAGTCAGGCGCTGTGCTGTCCACACCTTGCAGCACATGCCCCTTCCATCCATCCCTCCACCTCTTTTGTCAAGTGGTTAGTGTGATGCTCTTTTCTATTCCCTCCAGCGCCTCCATCATCATCTTCCCTCATCCTCTGTCTTCTTCCCTTTTTCTGTGGTCCTCCATCTGCCCTCCATATTCTCTGTTGCTGGGTGCAGACTTTGCACACAAATACATGTGTACAATCACAGACAAATAGACAAAAGGACCTATGTAACTGTGTGTGGATATAGTAATGATTTCTCCTTCACACCTCCCTTGCTAATTAGTGCAGACTGCCTGCTGCCTTGAAGGGAGTGGTGTCTAGGGAGCCCTGCTATTTGTCTTGAAGAATTATCAACAAGGAATTCACGTCACCCCTTAATACCACAAATACTGGACCTAATTCGGCATTTATCTGACTGAAGTCACCTGTGAATTCGATTTAATGATTGTAATGATCATTTTTAGCCGCAACTCCTCCCTGCAGCCACACAACTGGGATGTGGCATAAGCTGCAGCCTATTTCACCTCCCCTAGGAGTCTCTCAGTGCAGACTATTTATGGGTCTCCGTGCTGCAGCATCTTCCACACAGATGTGCCCAACCATATTTCCTGATCATCTCTTATTTGCTCTCTCAGTATCTCCCCACTCTTCCACACAACTGTTGTTTCTTCACCCCTATACATTTGTAGCGCTGTCAGCACCATGGTCACATCACTTAGCCCTATGTCAAGCTGCAGGACTGATAGCAACAGTGTATAAATACGACATATTTCAGGGAATAAAAAATCTATGTATTAACCTTAGTCATAACTCAAACTTCATCCACAGTTTTCCAGATGTTGAACTTTTAAATGTTTTTTTTCATTATTTTGCTGAAGTAAATTCTAAAGAAAAAATTGTTGAAAACCCTAGGATGGAGAAATTATTTTTAGAATTATAGCTAGTGTGTTGCTGCGGGAGCAAGGATAAACCAAGGCGGGTGTGTAGTCTCTTAAAAGATATATGTGATAGGTGTTTGTGTGGGAATCCCATTAACATTATTTAGCCTGAGGTGGATCTCATCTCCATAGCAGCTGCATCTGACAACTCTGCCATGGCACGACAAAGAAGCCAATCATTAATGTCAGCCAGAAGAAAAAAGAAGTAATATGTTTCCCTGGAAGTAATACTCAGTAATGATGTCCATTTTGCTGCATTCTGTACTTTTCCCTACTGGGCTAATAGGATGAAACTTTAATGATCTCACTGGGTATATTGTTCTCTTGCATTACCAAATAATGCGACACAGCAAAGACAGCTAAGATTAGAGTAGGTAGAAGTTTGACGAAAACAAAAACATGAAAGAGTATGGACAACAGCATCAACCTCCTGAAGTGTTGAAGTTCATGTGTGTGACTTCACTTTTCTACACTAAACAGTATCTGCTACCTCAACGACGGTTGGTTAAAAGTACTGAGTGAAATACAACATGTGTCAAAAACATTCAATTATTTTTCAATTAATTTGTTATTTTAAGCTAAAATATCACTATAAGTAGTGCTTGAAGTGGGCCAGTATTCACCGATTCACAGTACTGTCACTTCTACATTTTACTCTTTGGTTTACTGTCATTTTTTCTTGCATACCAGCACTTCACATATAACAGAAGGCTTACAAAGCCTAGCTCCGAAAGGTCATAAAGAGAAAAAGATCACGGTCAGATGATGAATACAAGGAACTAAGAGCAACCTTATTGGGTGCCTTTTGTTGAAACATGTTTAACTTGCCATAAAGGAGATGTGCTCGTCAATGTCACTTTTCATGAAGCGACCAATGACAGCCTGGATAGTGCGGGAAATTAAAAAAGGTTTGATGTGGAACTTTCAAATGTTGAACTCATTATTGACGAGTTAGTACTTTGTTAGCAATAATAAATTAGAGACCATGTTTTCTTGCATGCAGATATTAAAAAAGAACAAAACTTATAAAAATTATAAATGTTGGTTGTGTATTTCTTAACGTGCTGTATTTTACTAATCCTCATTTGTAATAGCCATCCAGGTGGTGGATAGAGCATCTGCAGTGGACAGATGTAGAGTCAGCCAGAGTCAGGATGCCAGTGCCATTGTGCCAATATGTGCTGCTTATAGCCAGCCTCCTCCGGAGAGCAACATGTTCCCCTTGTTCTATTGTATTAAAGTTATTGTAATCTAAGTTGTGTGTGTGTGTGTGTGTGTGTGTGTGTGTGTGTGTGTGTGTGTGTGTG
>JAPMOB010114422.1:0-28294 GCA_029875015.1 Lepomis gibbosus
GGGGGCAGGAGATACACAAAGAGAAAAAAAGGGAGATGTGCCACATCTCCTTTTCTTAAAAGGAAGGTTTTTCTCACCATAAAAGAACTCTAATGCGGGAGGTTTGGAGCAGAATTAGCACCTTATTAATTGTACAGGCATGCAAGTGACCTGCTCTAACATGAATTCAGAAGGGCATGAAAAGCCAAAACATTGTATTCTTCTCAGCTTAATACGGGCCATTAGACCACCACATTAAACCCCTACACACACTCACACTATTAACCCCACAGCACACTCCAGACATACACCTACAGTGACTCAGCCCTGCTCTTTATTTCATGTCTCTCCCTGCGACCCTCCATCTCTCCCTCCTTCCTTTGATCAGGAGCCGTAGGTAAACACAGGCAGGATTTACATCAGTAGAGGCAAGCTGCTCTCATCACTTTGCTGTGCCAAAACTTTTCTATCTGCAGAGCATTTGAGGCACCCAACATGGAGGAGAATTACATCAGCTCTAAGAGTGCAGCTTTTCTGTCAGCAAGAATATGACTGTGTCTCAGAGCTAGTAACTAATCCCTACGTGCTCCATATTTGACCTCAGAAAATTACATTTATGTGTGCATAAAAAGTATGAGTGTGAAAACAGCCTGTTTTAGCTTAGTAATTTAGTGTTATTAGAAATGAATACAATCCCCCTGTTATACAAAGATTTTCATGTAACATTTCTTTAACTGTTGTTTATCATATGGCTATAATGTTCTCAACATATAATTTTATAGTTTCACTCTGCAAATTCATGAAATACACAGTTTAAGATATTCTTCATGGGGGTAACACTTGGCTTTGTCCAAAGGTTACAAAATCCCAACAGCTCACCTTAACACATTGTACCATGTTTGTTTAATCTGCACAAAAGCAGAACCACACCAGGGGTTATGTGTCAGACTATTTCTTGGAAACACACAAGCCTGCTCATGTGTGGATAAATGCTATGGACTGTTCTAGTCTTAGAGAAATCCAAAACCAGTAACCAGTATCACCTAATCAACAATTACCTACTGTATATTCCAGTTATCCAATTATTCCAATAATACTATTTGGGCTATTCATCTGCATTGCTGATCCAAGCGCCTCTAACACAGATGAGCCCCATTAATGTACGATGTTTAAACAGACTTTCACATAATGGGGTTCTCCCAATATAAATACTGCACATGAACTACTAGTGCTATATAAAGAATGATCAGAATGTGTTCTTAGCAGAGCAGATGGTTGCAATTCTGCCAGCGCTAACTAGCGCCCAGCGATTATGTGTGATGATAAGTTGCTTCTCAGTTGAAAGCCTATCATTAGGGCTTTAATTAAAGCAGTAGCCAGGGCGGACGACAATGTCTGCCACAGATTCCTTGTACCCATGGGGGGTGTTGGGGGGTGTCTCACACTCATTCTCTTTCTGTCACAGCCACGTGATGCACATGTGTGCCACATGAATCTCTTTTTCCTTTCGTGTAAGTAGCTTGGTATACACAGTCTCAGAAGAACACGCACACAGATGGCAGTGTCTAAGACTGGGGGCAACCAGTGTCGCCTTGTGTGGTCGCGCGTCTAGACTAAGTGGATGCCCGATGGCATTTATAAAGGGGATGGCTAGGGAGAGGGCAATGAAGAGTCTCATGAATTAAAGCAGCCTTTCACCGTTGTTTGGACACAAGAGCCTGTCAAACTCATTGCAAAGTGTTTTGGTCATCACTGTGTCCAAAACTGCAAGTGCATTTTCATAGTGATAGAATGTGTATTTGTACAGCACAGGCGTTCAATCATATATTGTGCATCTGTAGCCCATTCTTTGCTGCTCTGTTCCCCCAAGATAGACTGCTCTTGTTCCAAAAATGAAATAAGTACTGTTCTGTGTATTTGCAAAAGACAATAATGCCGTCAGTACAAAGGACAAGTGGATAGTCTGGGCTCTGTGTGACTGGCCTAGTTTTTGGGGATGCAGATAGATTAATAAAACATGGCTGGGAATAGATATTGTATCCCAGACCTGATTGGAGAGCCAGAGGAGAACAAAGTCGCCTTTAAATACTTAAATAAATGTTTTGGCATATGGCTTGGTACCTACATCCAATGTAAACAGAGATTAAAGTTTTAAAGCACCCTGGCTCAATAGGCATAGTAACTACCATCAAATAAATTGCTTCTTCAAATGTTTACTTGTTATAGACTTGCTGATATGTGGTATCTTTAATTATCTGTAACTTCGTAACCTTCTGTTTCCAAAGGTGCCATAAAAATAATTATTATTATATGGTGACATTTTTTGTTTAGTTTTTGCTCTACTCAATATAATTCATATGGAACAGTGACTAGGACGGTTAAGTGCTGACTTTCAGCTTTACGGTTGTTTGAGGTGTTCACATTCATAATTAGTGAACAGTGTAGGATTTAGATTCATTCTTTATTGTCCTCAGTGGAGGAAATTTGTTTTCACAGTCTGTACAAAAAGCACCTTCAACATGAATTCTACAAACTACACATAGTACACATATACAAACAATGTACACATATCTACACATATAACACATGAGTGACATCATTCACTGTTCTGTGAATTTAGTGTCTGTATGTATGGCCAGAAGGGTGAAGCATGAGTTGAGATGGTGGCTGGGATTTTGTACTATGGTAGTTGCTTTGTAAGTATTGGCAGTATTAATGAAGGCTGGTAGGTTGGGAGTGGGAAGACCTATTATTTTGGAGGAAGAATTATGAAGTGAAGTAGCAGGTATTACAGTACAAGACAATAGGTTCAATTATACCACGGTACAGGAGAAGCAGGAGGTGAGGTCTGACTAAGAGGGTCCTTAGTTTATGTATGACAAAAAGTCTCTGTTGACAGCGTGTGTGAATGTCTGTGATATGGCGATCAAAACCAGTTTATTGTCCATAGTGATGCCAAGGTACCTGAAGCTGTCAACAATTTCTGCTGGTTGGCTGTTTATGGAGATGAGGCAGTGAGGGGTGGAGAGTTTACGGCAAGTGTCCAGGATGAGTTCCTTTGTCTTGGTGACGTTGAAGAGGAGGTAACTGTCGTTGTACCATTGAGTGAAGTGGGCAATGGATTGGTGATATGCTGTAACTGAGAGGAGGGTGAGTATTGCTGTGTCATCAGTGTATTTGAGGTATTTTGTAATAAGAGAGGGGCTAACGCAGTCATTGGTATACAGAGTGTAGAGAAAGGGGCTGAAATCGCAGCATTGGGGGCCTCTGGTGTTGACAGCAATGGTGGTGGATGCAGTGCTTACCACCATCACTGCCTGTGATCTGTCACTTAAGAAATAATGGATCCAGCGAATGACAAGAGGTGGCACATGAAAGTGATGGAGTTTAGTTGTCATGGTGTGATGTTGAATTGTGTTGAAGATAGAGCTCAAGTCTACAAAGAGAATTCTGGCATAATGGCCAGGGGAGTCAAAGTGTTAAAGCAGAATGTGAAGGAGGCATACTACAGCATTCTCTGTTCGTCTTTTGGTAGGCAAACTGGTAGTGGTCCAGCTGTGGGCAGACAGCCAGAAGGATAATGTTCAGTATCAGTTTCTCAAGACATTTAGCTATTATAGAGGTGAGTGCTACTGGCCTGTAATGATTCGGTTCAGAGGGGCAGGGTTTCTTGGGGACAGGCATGATGGTGGCTGTTTTCCAGAGGGTGGGGACAATTGCAGCTTGTAGTGATTCTTTGAAAATTAAGTGCAGAACTGGAGAGAGCTCCAGGGCACAGTTGTTGAGCAGCCTTCCAGTGATCCCATCAGGGGCTTGCCAGTTTTGCACCTCCGGAGCTGCTGGTGGATGTCTTCCACCGTGGGGAAGACAAAGTGTGGTTGCTCGGGTGGTGGGTAGGCTCCTGAGAAGTCTTTCACACAGTGGTGTAGTTCCTGTTGTCAAACCTAGCATAAAAGTTGTTTAGGTCTGAGTTGCGGTCAGTGGGTGCAGGAGTGCTAGATTTTGACATGGTGCCAGTTAGTCTTTTGACTTTCTGGAATGCCTGTCTGGTGTTCATGCTGTTGAAATCCTGTTTATGCTAGTTTAGCCTTTTTTATTTCTTTTTTCACATAGCAGTTAATGTCTCTGAGTGAGAGCCTGTCTTTGCATACAGTCCTTGAAACAAGCAAAAAAAACATGAAGGCCTGGCAGAGCATCAGTTGGGTAGAGGACCATGTGATTGCTGATTTCTGTTGGAGTGGATTTTGTAAATGCAAATGATGTACAACAGTTTTGTACTTCCAGTTATGTCAATCATATCAATTTCATCTGATGTGGAAATTAAAGCTGGTAGTAAGCACTTTAACCCCATAGCCATTGTTTCATTACAAATCTAATGTCCTGAAGTACAGAGTCAAATAATGAAAATGTCAGTGTCCAAACACCATGTTTACCCAGCCTAGTGAAAAAGCTGGTATCTTAAAATAATTGCTTCAGAGAAAGCACATCACTTAACTCTGACCTTCTTTGTGTCTCCCTTCCTTCCTCTGCAACTCGCTGTCTCTTAAAGAGCACTTTGAAAGCAACAGGCATCTGGCAGCACTCTTATTAAAAGAATATACAGTTAAATTGAATGCCATCAATACCACTAAACTGCAGGCGCTGTATAAAATGTCAATCAGCATCCTTGAGAGGCTAGCCATCGACTGCTGCTGAAGTGAGCTGATTTGAATGCTCCTTCACTTTGTTAGTGTCTCAGGATTTATAGAGGCAAGAAGGGCCGTTGACTTTATCTCAGACAAATTGAAAGAAAAAACGCTGCAAATAATGGTTCATCTCTTCTACCAACAGAGACATTTATACACGTCATCTTTCAGAACATCCATTCTTAGTATTAGTCGTAGCTGGCCTTGCTGATGCAGACTGCAACATCACTCATAATATTATAGCTGTAAAATGTTCAAATCTTGACTGTAAAGATGAAGATCAGATGAAGGTCTAAGGATCGAAACCTTGTACAGTATCTCTAATGCATTTTTGCAAGTAAAAGCACAGTGTGCAGGAGCACTGTCTCCTCTAGCTGTAAAATATAAAAAAGAAAAGAAAAAAGACAAAGAAAAAGTTAGATAATTTCTTCAACTTTTATGGATGCTCTGCTATCACTTTTTAAAAGACATGGGATCCTGGCATTCAAGACCAAATTATTAGAAGTCAAAAGTCTTGGTGTCATTTGGGACTTGGAGCTTTGAAGCCCATATTAGCAAAGTCACTATGACAGCATTCTTCCAGCTGAGAAATGTTGCCAAAGTAAGGCCCTTCTTAACAAAGCAAGATTCTGAGACATGCCTTTGTTTCCAGTAGATTGGATTGTTGTGATGCACTCTCAGCCAGCACCACCAAAAAAGCTGATTGGGAAACTTCAGCTTGTTCAGAAGTCCATTGACTCAGATTTTTATTTTTAAAAGTCTTGGAAAAGAGAGCACATTACTCCTGGCTCCCCATTTCTTTTAGGAATGATTTTAAGGTTCTTTATACAAAGCTCTAAAAGATATAGTAACTTCTTACATTTCAGACTTTTAAACCCCATCAGACAGCAAGAGCCCTTGGGTCCTCTGAAGCTGGTATTTCATAAAGTAGTCCACAAAATGAGTGGGAAAATACTTTTTAGCTACTATGCTCCAAGAAGTGGAATACCCTGCCCAGGTACATTAGATCTGCAAGCTCTCTTGACATTTGCAAGTGAAGACCTACTTACTTATGCAGGCATTTAGTTAATGCAGTATGTATTTATGTAGTATGTGTTTATACTGTCATTTTAACTACTTTTATCTCTGTCTTTTTATTTAATCTTTTATTTGATGTTTTATTTTATTCACCTTTTACCTCATTTTATGTAATGAATTTATCTTTTTTGTATTTTCTGCTTTTTTTTGTCTTTAATGCCATACATTCCTGAAAAGCCTGTTCTATATTGTCCACAGCTGAAGAATGTGGTCACTGAGAGTTAAATTACAGTAAGTGATAACATGAATTTAACCTGATCCTTTGTTGAAACTAATTTAGACTGATGGATGTCATTTCAGACAGTTCGGGTGTGTTTAGCCTGAGAGAGCGAGCTATCCAAACACCCAGAGTTGTTTGAATGAATGCTGCACAGCACAGTAACCACCAGGAGAAAATGAAGATGGATGACTCGGCTATGAAAAAACATTCATTGGTCAAAGGTCCCACATCACCTCACATGCAGCCTCTGACTCTCCAGTGAGCTAGACTCAATACAAACACCATTCCATACAAGTCAATGTTAGACAGTGTTTAGCTTTGAAGAGTGTTAACCAATAATACAGCACTGCATGATACAAACATGCACATATTCAATGCACAGTTAGAGCGTCTTGGTCGCCCCAAAGCCAGAGGAAAACTTCTTTTATTGACATCTCAGGGGAAGCAAACAAAATATCTCAAATGCTTTAAATCCAATTGCATGTAATGCAGTCATGATTATCATCTCTGCCATTACCGCTACTGCTCCTGAAATGAAATCTCAGAGTCATCTTGTCCCCTATTAGCTGTGCATTACATTACAGTCTAGGGAAGGTCAAGGTAACATGTGTAGACTTGTTCTGCTGTCCTCCTTGACACGCAGAATTAACGCATGGCAATAGCTGCAAAGTTGCAATTTCCTGTAATTTGCTAGGAAGGGATATGCTCCTACTGGGCTCTGTAGGGAAAAGTCAGCCTTTACTTGTTCTCCTTCTGCTTCTCCTCTTTCTTTATTTGTCCCTTTTACTTCCCTCTGTCGCTTTCTCTATGACCCTCACTAAATGCTGTGACAATTACCGTCTCAAGCCTGATGATATGAAGCTCAGAAATGTTCCACTGCGTATGATTCTGTTCTCCAAATGGCCGTGATATTGCTGTGATTCCCTGGCTTTCAGCGAAGTGTTTCATATTTACAGTGCACTTTCTAGTCTAAATGGATGAATTTTGTTAGATTCTGCATGATTACACTGTTGTGGACTATTATTGCAAATCACAGTAGATTGCTTTGGGGGTGCTGGACTCTACAGGAAGCACAGTGAGAACAGAGTTCAAAGGCATGTTTGGGTTAGATGACTGCACTTGTTCTTCAATACAGGGTTTTCTTAAAGCTTTTTTATGAACACTGTCTTTCATAGAGCAAAGAGGAGATGTATATAGTATCTCTTTACAGCCAAAGCCTCAAATTTTCCATTGTAGCTCTTCACACAAAAGATAAAACTAAACAACTCATATGAAACATTTGTACTCAAGGTGTATAATCATATAAAACGGTCAGTTTGTTCTCCAAACGGGCTAAAATTGTGTTGTCAGCACAGCCAGGCTAGACCATAAGTGCTTACGCCTGCTTTTATGGCTCCACCCAGCCAAGAGTCCCCCCCACACAAAACAAATGCTCCCACATGTGTCTGTTCATCATCACATATACCTCTCCATCACAAGAATGGGAGACACATCATGGGCTGCTTGAGTTATGACCCTTCCTGTGTATACAGAGAAGAAGTGTGTGTCCTGCAATGGATAGTCAGTGGAAAGAAATATTAATAAAATGGAGACTGTTTTGCTGACACATCTGCAGCGGCTTACTGTGCTGCCAACTGGCAACTATGACGATGATGACATATTGACAGAGGCTCCACGGGGACATTCCCAGCTCCATTGCTTTGCTGGGCTTGGGGCAGGAGATTTCTGCTTTGGGGTTTCGTCGGGGGAAATCTAGACGAGGTTGATGACGCCTGCGGGCCTCTTGGATGAGGATGGATGAGGACATTTGGCTGTCAGCAGTGAGGAGGCCTATCTGGCTCTGTCAGAAGTCCACATGGGAGAGAGACGGCACTAGGGGCCTGGTCTCAATAGGCATATGTAGTCTTTCTCACATGCATTCCTCATGATCCTCATCTTTCCCAGGCTGGAATGTGTGGTATTGCTTTATAATGTCATGATGCCTTAATTTAAGAGAAATGAGTCCTTCTCCAGTCATCGATCGCTGCTTCAGTGCACTTGCTTTTATTCCCTGAACTCTAGTGTCTTTAACAAATCATGCTATTTTTTCAGTGGCGGTAGGTGCAAGTAAAGGTGCCAAGGGAGCCACTTTAGATGATTAGGAAGAATCTATAAGACTGTTGTGTGAGATGGTCATTGATTTCGCTGTCTTTCTCTGCCTGTCTCTGTTGTTTCGGGCCTTCAAGGCAGCAGTCTGGGATCCCACAACAAACACACCATGGGGGGTGAGCAATCCACAGCCCAATCCACAGGGTGCTTTATCAATCAATATGACCTTCTGCTAGAGCACTGATTCTTCCCATTCGTCTTTGCCTTCACCCTCCAGCATCTTTAGCCCCTCAGCCTGCACTGGGTAATGTAGTATTTTAACACCCACAGAGCTGAGGCAATCTGTGCTCATTATCTGGGTGTCCTTTAAAAAGATAGCAGTGGGTTAACATAATGATGTGAGGTGCTCTGGCTTGTCTGCAGGATTCAGCGCCGCTAGGAGTTCAGTATATTTGCAACTTGCACTGAATTGTTGAGTCACTCCTTGGTGAGCCGTTAAAATTAGCCCTAGAAAATCTCAGGAAGAGGGTGAAACAAGAAATGGATTTAATAAACGACTATAGCCGTCTTGGGAATTTGAGTCCGGAATGTTTTCATTTTCTCCGACTGAGGACTGGTTCGCTAATTGGGTTACGTATGCTCAGCGAGGAAGTTGTCAAGCTTCAGGGGGTTTTATTTGTGCCTGGCTGTCAAATCACAGCCCAGGGTAGTGACCCTCAGGGTGACGCCCCCATGAGGCCCTTTAAGGTACAGCTGTCTGATGAGTCAGTCCAGAAGCCCCACTTTTACAGAAAATCCCAGGTTCTGAAGTGATAGGCTGACAGAAGGCAAAAGGCCACGGAGCTTGGTATTATGGGAGGGTTTTACTGCTCCTTAGGTCGGCTTAGTGGCTGCTGAGTAGGAGCTGCAGTTACACTTGGTACATCATTCTCAACTTTAAAAGAAAAAAAACTAAAAGCTGATGATGTTATTGTGAATAATGCACTCTGTGGAGTTTGAATACTAAAATTGCCTGATATATTGTGTATTTTAGATAAACATACACACAGTAAAGTTCATGTTTGTTCATTAAGGACATATTTTAAAATATTACTTTCTCATCAGCATTGCCACAAAGCTGCTGTGCTTCAGCTGATTATGCTACATTCGCTCTGAGGAAAGTGTTTGCGTATGAGCTTGAAAATTTAACGAGTCACAGGTAATAATACGGTATGACATTCATTTCCACTAGCAATTTCAAAGTCTGTAGCAGTGCTATAATAACGAGGCCACCCTGTCCGTCCAGATGTTGGGATTTTACCAGATGTGGTCCACCTGCTGGGACGAGGACACTGACTTATGACCAGCAGGACAGAGCAACTTTCTTGTTGTGCCCTGTCTTACAAAGAGAGAGATCAGCCGAGGTAGAAAGCAGACGCAGCTCACAGCTGCTAATGACATACAAATGGCCAGCCACTGATGACACAGAGGGTGTGTTTGCATCTGTGCATATGATCACAGGGAACAGGCTACATGAAACTAATGATTGTCAGCATGTCCAAAATGACTCGCTTGTATAGATTCACATACATAGAGAGAGACATCTGACCTTCCATTTTTCGCTAATAATATGAATCAGTTACCAATAATATAGCTTTAGCCATTGAAAAATACTAATTAAAAAATATTTCATATGATGGTATGGAGTTTAAAATTTAGATCACTGACCATACACCCTTTCCCACCCACCCATATGTAGTTATTATACAGCTGCCTCCCCTTTATTTTGAACCATTATCGCAGTATTATGTGGGTGTGCCATAAAAAGAACATGATGAGACAAAGAAATCAATTTAAAGAATGTTGAATATTTAACACATGAAATGCAAGGCTGTGTCCATACAAATATGCATGTATGCCCATGCATCTTTTTCAGTGTGTGTGTGTGTGTGTGTGCGTGTGTGCCTGTCTAAAGGCAGCTACGGTGGTGGTGGCTTCCTGGGGAATTGAAATTAATGACTGTAATCAGAAGCAAACAGTGAGCCAGCCAAGGGCAATTAATACAAGCAAGGCGAGCAGAGCTGCTGGTTTGCTCGGCCAGGCATGGCTGGAGCCGAAGAGATGGAGGATTAAGATGCAACCACAGACAAACTCACAGCTTTTCCACACACAGCAGATGTCCACGGAGGGAAGGCGCTGGGAGCCTGGCATCGACATGCATCTGCCAACCGGCCACTCGGTCAGCCCGGCCCAATACAAGCTGACAAACTCCTGGCAGCGCTCAGATAACACCATCTTCTCTGTTTAGTTCGAGAGCCAAGGGAAGGCCCTCACCGGGGCCCCTGCACTGCATACGAAAGGGACTCAGTGCAAAGCTGCACAGTGGTACTACTATGTGTGAGAGAGGGGGAGAGACAAGAACATAAAGAGATAAAGAGAGAGAGAGAGAAAAGGGGGAAGGGCATCTCAATGTGAGGGACATTTTTGTTAACCCGTGTTCTCTCCTTGTGTTCTGATTGAAACATCCTTGGCTGCATGTGTTCCTTCAAGCATACATATTTGCTTCAGTACAAATAAACACATTGGACCCAGCTGCCTTCGGAAACGGCTCTGCTTGTTGTTTTCTTTAATTGACACTAAACGAGAGTGTCACCGCCCAGGATCTTTTCACTCAGCCCTCGCTTTGTTGCCTTGAATGGCGTTTGTTCCCCCGGCGGTCTCGCATTTCCACTGTTTACGTGAGATAATGATGCATGTGTAAGGATACACCGGCAGGCCAAGAGAGGGGCTGATATGAACTGTGACGGCTGCCTTGTCGGTCCAAACCAATTTGTGTTGAAATGGAAGAATGATGTCAGCTCAGACATAGGGGAATGTAATGAAGAGAGATGCCATAGGGGCAATCTCTGATGCATGCAGAAAAGAAAGGCTGAGGCATATTCCCAACAAGGGCTTAAAGGTCACCTGAGGTCAAACAAACATGAGGCCAAACCTGATTTTACAGATGCCACAATGTTGTTGAACTCATTCCCTCTTTGTGTAATGTCCTTAAAATGTAAATGTTACTACTAGGCTTGCATCTGGAGTCTTAAGTAGAGCTTTCAAGGAAATTACTGCTATTTTGTGGCAAGAAATGACTGGACAAGATTTTGTGATGTCATGTGTTTCTCCTTAGGTATTGACAAAGTCGATGTGGGGACGCTCAAACCACCAGTATTGTTGTTAATATCATCTCAAAATGTAAGGACAATTAACTTGTGCAAGTACAGCAGTATTACAAATATGTTTATAATAAGCTTGCACAAGGACACAACAGTCTTTCCTCGCCACAAACAAAAAGTAAAAATGTAACCCTCCTCAGCAAAAGTATAAGGTTGGAGAACTGTGGATTGTGGCTTTAACACCAATGCCAAACACTGTTGACCTCATTACCTCCCTCCTTCAGTTATGTGGTTGTTTCTGTGCAGTTTTAGTGTGTGGTGGTTTATGAAACACTACTAGGTTGGGAGGGTAAGTCTAACAACATGACAAAACAACTCTGTGAAACTTTGATTGAATTCTCCACCGACATGTTTTGTCAGCAGGATAAATATCATTGCCTATTGATTGATTCTCTTCCCTTTCATAAATCCCATTCTTTATTGCCCAGAGTGCAGACTGCAGAGAGTATTGTGTTAAACCTGTCTCTGACACCTTCATGGGTACCGATAAATTACTGACACTTCAATAACTTGTGAAATATGTGCTCTTGTGCCTATGAAAGGCAACAGTTTAACGTGTCTCTCTTTTAGAACCCCATTACTTTAATGGAGGACAATTCAAACTCGAAAAATTTACAGTTTTCCTCATAGCTGTGGCCAGACAGAAATTGCCTGGTAACATCAGCTCACTCAGATTGCTCTTACGAATTGATGAGTTTCCTCTCATAATAGTGTTAAAAGGATTTTTTCCCCCCACCCTGCTCTTGGCTAGGGATCAAAGTCTTTCTTCTCTCTGGTGTAGCTTGCCTGCCCTCTTCTGGCCTCATGTTGTCATGAGGTCAAGTCACATTCACTTATCACTGACCAAAAGAAAAGAAATATAAACCCATATAGGGAAATGTGTGATAAGGTATTGATTAAATGTCAATTTTATAAGCCAACTGTGAAAGTGAAGCACACATGGCGTATTCTTTCTCTTTGGGATCATTAAATTAGAAACACCATCAACATGAGACTTATTCCTGATTTTGGGCAAAATGTCCAGAACCACTTTAAGGACTCCTTGAACTCCCTGAGAAAATCCTGGGTGTCCTTGGGCTCCAACTTAAAGAGTTACTGTTACTGCATTTAAAAAAAAAATACACTTTGGCATTAATGGATCTGTAAAACCATCAGACTGTCAGAAAGTGAAAAATGGGCCTAGCACGAAGCATTTAATAAAGTAATCTTTGATAAGTAATAAGGCTGTTTACAAGACCAAACCTAACATCCAATCAGTCACAATCAAACTAAAAGGTGGGAAAAAATGGATAGACAATTAAAACTGCAGTCTCCACCCATAAGCTATTTCAATAGCCATGGATGTGAGTTTTAACATGTTTCTTTATGAGAAACACACGTCCCTATTAGAGAAGAGAAAAGAAAAAAAACGGGGGGGAAAAACCTTTCTGAGTCAAAACCATCAGCAGACGCCACTGCTGCGGTATTTTTGAACCCGTGCGTCAGAGCTGCGCCCGTGGCCAAACCGCTTATTAAAACGCAGAGAAGCCAAGTGCCATAAAGACAGAAGGCGAGCAGCTTGTTATTATTCTTTCTGAGAGGTGAACAGGCTGAGATCAATGGCTGCAGCGGTTTCCCCTCACCACAACTATGGCCCAGTAAAGCACAAAGGGCCATGCGGCTCCGACCCATACAGTCACAGATATTAACTATTCCAGGGGACTTTGAAAACAGCTGCCAAGAATAATTTCCCACATGTAACATTTCCCACCAAAGCCACATAGTCATACTGGCATATTCTATGCCCCACCAGACCCAGTATGACCTGACTAGGATGACGAGTAGAATCAATGGAAAACCAGATCCACTTTGCAAATTTAACCCTTAAATGGTTTCTGTATCTTGGGGGATACAGTCATTTTACAGGGGAACAGCATTAAGTGGGTGCACGTTATATCATGAAAAACATTGAAGGGGGATGGGTCTAGTACTCAGGTCATGTGACTTCATGCCAATATTCAAAACTATACTCATTATTTGTGTCAATATCTATAATGGTGGTGAACATGGACAAAGACCCTGACCACGTGGTAAGTGTTGTTATTTTTTCATGTTTATTATTTATTGAGGAGATCTTGTTACAAAAAGTGTTTTTCAAGGATAACTGTATATGTTCTTGTTGAAAAATAATAACTTAGATAATCAGACATTGAAAGTCTGTATCCTGGAGGATACGTTGCCCAGATAAGGGTATAAACACTGATAATTCACGCTCAGATATACTGCTGTTTGGAGGCCTGTAATCTACAGATAATCAATAATATAAAGGTGTGAAATATGAAATATTGATTACTCCCCTCAAACAATCGCCACTTAATGGTGGTGGAGGGGTTTGTGTGTCCTGTGCCTGGGGGAGTAGCCTGTGGTAGGGTCTCCTAGGGCAAATTAGTACCAGGGGAGGAGCCAGACTATGAAGTATTTGTGGACCCTGTATAAACTGAACAAAATTACAAACACAGTACTTTTTGTTCTGGGGGCAAAAACAAAAGCGTTTATAAATATGATTTGAACCATCCTGAAGCCAGACCTGGGGGGGGCTTGCAAGCCCAGTGGCAGGCAAGGCACCTTGCCATTCCTTCCTTCCTCGATTCCTTCTTGCCTTCCTTGATTCCTTCGATCATTCATTTATTCCTTGATTGATTATTTCCTCTATTCCTTCCTTACTTCCTTCCTTTATTCATTCCTTACTTCCTTTATTCCTTGATTACTTCATTCCTTGATTCCCTGATTTCTTCTTTCCTTCTTTCAGTGATTCCTTCCTTCCTTGATTAATTCCTTACTTCCTTTATTCCTTGATTACTTCATTCCTTGATTCCTTGATTTCCTGGTTGCTGGATTCCTTCCTTGAGTCCTTTCTTCATCCCCATTCTGATGAAGTGCTTTGAGAAACTGGTTCTTCGCACATAAAAAACAACATCCCAGCCAGCCTGGACACTTACTAGTTTGCTTTCAGAACCAACAGATCCACAGAGGATGCCATCTTTACTGCCCTCCACTCAGCCCTCACACACCTTGAGAAAAACAACACTTACATCAGAACGCTGTTTGTGGATTTCAGCTCAGCATTCAACACAATCTCCCCCATGAAACTGATGAGCAAACTCAGCACTCTGGGTTTAAACACAGCACTCTGCAACTGGATATGGGACTTCCTCACAAACAGACCCCAGTCAAGGGTAAAGAAAGCTCGGAAACGAGGAATGTATTTCTCAAGGAAGCTTAAGATGGCCAAATTCCCACGCCAAGTTCTTGTCACCTTTTACAGACGAGCAACTGGAATAGGATGTGCACAGCCCAGGATCGTAGGGCTCTGCAGCAGGTGATTAAAACTGCCCTGAAGATCATTGGTACCCATCTCCCGAGCATCAGTGATATCGGTGAGGTGAGGTGCCTACAAAGAGCCCAAAGGATACTAAAGGACAGTACCTACCCAGCCACAGCCTGTTCACCTTGCTGCCTTCTGGGAAGACATATAGAAGTTTCTGCTGCCACACCACAAGACTGCAGAGCAGATTTTTTTCTGAGCTATGAAACTCTTATACTCTAGTTCATCCTCAGTACTTCTCTGGTGATTATAGTCTATTTCTGTTGGCATATTTCATAATTGAATCTTTATTAAAGTTTACTGTCTGCTATGTAGCAGAAGGGAGTTACAAAACTCAATTTCACTCTACAACTTGTTGTATAGTGACAATAAAATCTACCTACCTACTTGATTCCTTCCTTCCTTGATTATCTGATTCCTTGATCCCTTTCTTGATTCCTTGATTTCTTCCTTGATCCCTTCTGTCCTTGATTCTTTGATTCATTCCTTGATTCCGTCCCTCCGTCAACCCTTCATTGATTCCTTCCTATATTACTTCTTTCATTTATTGATTCCTTCTTTCCTTTATTTCTTGATTCCTTCCTTCTTTCCTTTATGTCTTCCTTGACTCCTTCATTTCTTCTTCCCTTCATTCCTTCCTGCCTTCCTTTATTCCTTCCTTCATGCCTCGATTCCTTCCTTCCATTCTTGATTCCTTCCTTCACTCCTTCCTTTATTCCTTCCTTCATGCCTCGATTCCTTCCTTCCATTCTTGATTCCTTCCTTCACTCCTTCCTTTATTCATTCCTTCCTTTCTTGATTCTTTCCTTGATTCCTTGATTCATTCCCTTTATTCCTTTTATAGTGCACAGAGGTCCTGTGTTAATAATGAAAAGGCTGGATCCTCTCCTCTCATCCTCATCACTCTAACCTCCTGATACTTGTCCTGTCCAGCATGAGGTTGAACATCCTGTATTGCTCTAAGACGTGCAGTGAGGTGTCCTTGATTCCTTTGTTTCTTCCTTCCTCCCTTAATTCCATCCTTCCTAACTTCCTGATTCCCTCCTTCATTCGTTCCACGATTCCTTCCCTCCTTCATTCCATCCTTCCTTCAAACCTTCATTGACTGCTTAATTCCTTCCTTGATTCTTTCCTTCATTCCTTTATTCTTTCCTCCAAACCTGATTCCTTCCTTCCTTGAGTCCTTTCTTCCTTCCAAAATAATATTTGAACCCTGATAATTTTGAAGGAGAAGAAAGAGAAAAAGGCACACAGGAACATTACTGATGAGGCAGAAACAAGCTTCCCTGAGACGGTTCCTGACAGTTTGTGCAGAAATTTTTTGATTATGCAAACCAATAGTTGCAGCAGCTGTCCGGGTGGCTGGTCACAGAAGATCTTGGAGGATGTGGATGTGGAGGTCCTGGGCTGGTGTGGTTACATGTGGTCTGCGGTTTTGAGGCTGGTTGAATGAACTGCCAAATTCTCTGAAACGCCTTTGGAGACGGCTTTTGGTAGAGAAATGAACATTCAAGTCACGGGCAACAGCTCTGGTGGACATTCCTGCAGTCAGCATGCCAATTGCATACTCCCTCAAAACTTGTGACATCAGTGGCATTGTGCTGTGTGAACTGCACATTTTCAAGTGGCCTGTTATTGTGGCCAGAATAAGGCACACCTGTGCAATAGCCATGCTTTCTGATCAGCATCTTGATATACCACACCTGTGAGGTGGATGGACTATCTCGGCAAAGGTGAAGTGCTCATTAACACAGATTTTGATAGTTTTGTGAACAATATTTGAGAGAAATAGGCCTTTTGTGTACATAGTGAAAGTCGTTTATCTTGGAGTTCAGCTCATGATGAATGGGGGCAAAAACACAAGTGTTGTGTTTATAATTTTGTTGTGTCCACTTAATGGGGCATATAATCAATGGTATATCAGTGGAAATATGGCATTATGCTGCTGAAATGTGACTGAAGATACCAGTTAGCAATGGGAGATGGGAGTCGCTCTTCAGTTGTTGCTAAGCTGTTTTATAGTACACAGACGTCCTGTGTTAATGATGAAAAGGCTGGATCCTCTCCAACCTTTTGACTCTAAACCTCATCACTCTGATCGCTTGATATTTGTCCTGTTCAGCATGAGACTGAACCTCCTGAGACTGCTCTGTCTCGTGCAGTGAGGAAGAGAGACCTGCTGTTGTCATCATTTCTGTAACATACAGCACAAAAATCCTGAATTTTAGCTTTTTCCAGATCAAGCACATCTGCATGTCATGTATAAAGTCAAATATGATGGACTTTTTCTTCCGGACAACAGCAAGCAAATATATATATATTAAATGTCTAACCATCCAGAAAATCCACTCCACTGCAGTGTAGCAGCATGTCAGTCTGCAATGACACCAACAAGCAAATTGTCAAATCTATGGTCAATCCAAAAACATCAACTTTGGTGTTCAACATTAGGGCTTCATACATGTTTTAGAGCCTATGACAGAGCTGCCAGGCTATGGTATAAGTCACATGCTTTTACTTCTGCTGGTGTATGATGGGCAGATGGCACAAAAATTAAACAATATAAATGTGACATACATTCTGTCTATGGAAATCAGAGAAACACATCTATCTATGCAGAGATGCATACAGCATCACATCTGTAAGAAAAGCTTGGAAGGAAAAAGGGAGACAGATTTTCTTGGGCCTGCAATACAGCATCAGTTGATGTGACACTTAGCTGAGCCATGGGACTGCACAGCATCTGGAGTCCGTTTGAACAAGTCAAGTAACTCAAAGTATTCCTTGTTCTGTCTTGGGCCGAATGAGACTTACATCCTTCACGTACATTTTGTGCCAAATTACACTGTGCCCCAGGAAAAAAATGGAGGCACACAGAAATCAAACACTTACCTACACTAGCCTGCCATTCTCCCCACAGCTGTATGCTATGCTATTAAAATGTAAAATGGTATGAGAATGCTACTCTATATTGTGGCAGATATTCCACACTACAGCTGGAAATTACAGGATAACTCCCTATGCATTCATGTCACAATACTTCGCACAGAATAGCAATGCCTCAAAACAAGTGATTCAGCAAATGACAACACAATCATCATCACTGATGAAACATCACACATTTGTCGTTAACCAAAGAGATAAATAAAAAGGCAAATTTGTGTACCAAATTGCGCAGGTTTGAGCCCTTTTAATACGGCTATGTTTATCCCCGGCACTTAAATGTATAACAACTATAAACTGTTATAAAGCTGCAAAACCAAAAATAACAATTTAAATGTTAAATGCTGCATGTAGTACAGAAAGAATATAGAACATTTTAGATATTCAGATCTATGATGGGGCCATGGGTCCAGGTCATGGCTGAGGAGGTATTCTTAACCTGGTCAAGGCCAGGAACTCCTACATATACAAACCAAATCTGTTCACTGCCTAAATATTAGACACTTAAATATACCCACAGCAAACCTTTGCATGGTTAGACTCACTTTGTTAGCTTGTTTGATATACTGCTAATCAAATATGTCTATAAACATTGTGGGCTGACCTTTCCTTATGCCAGGAAGCACAGTAATCTTAGACTAAAAAAACCTATTACAACTGACATTGTATTATCATTTGAACACTCACAACCTGGAGTACTGGTCATCATAGAGCACAAGTGTACACAATTGTTAATATAATCTTTATATTTGATATGATACATATTTACAAGAGCAGGTCCACGTCTGTATTCATATTTTAGCTGACATAAGGCACACACTTTCTGCATCAAGGTACAGTATATTTGAAGCAAAATGTTTCCACAACAAGATGCAGCAGTCATGTCAAGTTTTATGTCACATCAATGATCTACCTATCAAGTACATTTTGAAGCAACAGTGTCCACATACCTGTACATCCTGACATGACAGCTAAACGTAGGTTAGCTAAACGTAGGTCAACTCTGGGTAAAAGTATTTTGTCAAATTGGAGTAGAGAGAGCATGCTCAGTCAAACCTTCACAGGATAAATAATGTCAAAGAAAGAGTGCCATCAACTGCAGAGAAGCTGCAATTCAGTAGAGTTGTAACTCAAGGAGGGCGCTGCCATCTCTGTTCCACCTAGAGCATCCTGCCCTCTTATCTTTAGGTTGACAAACTTGATTTTCCAGCTGTTGTTTTCCAGCGGGGAGCGGATAAGGCCAAATATTTGCTCAAAGACACCCAAACAGGCTTCATCTCTGTGGATGGTCCCAGCTACAGCCACCAATACCAGGCCATGGGGGGAGGCCAAGGCCCTGAGGCCATGAGGCTCCAGGTTGGGGCTGAGGAGGAGGCGCTCTTCCCTGGTTAAAGCCAGGAGACGAAGGCTGACCAGTTCAGCACCAAGGAACTCATCCATCTGCTCGCTGCCAGCTCTGAGAAAGAGACACAACCGTTTCATTTTGGGTTATTTTCCCAAAGTTAACCAAATTAAATTATTCTGTTGGCATATGTTTTAATTTGTAGAAAAATTAGACAGTTGGTGCAGTCCATGTGTTGCTCAGTGTCCTTGGGTCGGACAATGGAGTAGACTGACGTATGCCACAGTGTTTTTCCTTACCATAACAAAAGGAGTCACCAGAGTCAGAATGAAAAACTTTCAGTTTTTTGTTCAGCTTTCATGAAACTGAAAATAGAAAAGGATACTACCGAATAATGCAGTTTTTCCATTACCAGTACCAGCTCAACTCGCCTTGACTCGGTTTTGGCCTGCCATCCTTAGTTTTCCATTGCAGATAGTACCCAGAGATACCCCTCAATGTAGCTGGTCGTCATAGCAACGCCACACACAACTGCCGCGACGTAATGTTCAATGTGACACACACACCAGCGACCCACATACAGATGTCTCTTGATTTAAATTAAAACGTTTCACCATTACATTATTAGAATGTAAAGACAGGTAAGCGGTATGAAAATCTTACAGCTGTGATTTTTCCTCTGCCGTTGTTGCTGCGGCGGTCTGTGTCACTGTGGGACCAAGGGGTTCTGTGAGCGGGCGGCTGGCCGGCTTCGCGAGCTCCACCCGCGGGTTGTCACAGGCTTCCCCTGCCCCCAGTTGTGGAGCTCCTTAGCTTAAATTCTCACCTCAACACTTCTCAGAAGTGGATTTAGTGATGAAATATAATCACGTATGAAAATTGTACAAAATAAAACTTTCTGTTGCTGGCCTCTGTCAGGCACCCGCAATGATGATGCAGTGAATAGTGATGATTCTCACATTTGATGCACAGCAGCTGCCCAAGGATAATGTGACAATAAAGTTTCTTCTTCTAGATTTTATTATTGCCTCAGTTTGCTTGGAACCTCAATTTACCTTGAGAGGAGGCGTAGCTTCACATCTGGCCAGAAGTGCTGTGGTCCCCAGTCCTGGGGCTGCTGGCCCAGAGAGAGGTTCTGACTGTTTAAGAGTTGAAAGAACCACTGGCAGAACTGCTGGCCGAGAACCAGTGGGTCAAAGCCCACCTCAGCCTTCATGTTTGTAGAATCAGATGCAGTCTCTTTAGGAGGTCCCTGTCTGGTCACATCATCACCAAGACAGGTTTCTTCAGCCTTAAAAGAACGACACTTTGTTAATACACTGCCGAGTTGTACCTGGAGTACTTTTTTGGTAGACAAGTTCTAATAACACATGCTGCCACCTCTAATAACTGAAATTTCCTTCCTCAAGATATTTTCTTAATCACACTAGCATGTTCTAATACATTTTAAAAATCTACAAATGATCTCCAGAAAGAAGCTTAATTTGAGTTTGAATTTTCATATCAGGATATATCCCTTCATAATCAGCTAAACTTGCTGCCTTTTTTACCAATTCTACAACAATTCATCAACTCATTTATTTCAACACTATGAATATCTTGGCATTTAAGTGAGTCATCTCTATCCTTTGAAAATTTAACAATAACCCAATTTCCAGCCGTTGAAACCCTATGTAGGTAACTTTAAGAAGGATTCTATTCCATTTAAATTTAGCACTTAATCTCTGATGTTACTGCCTATCTATGTTTCACCATCTTACCTGAACGCTGCCTCTATATATAGCTAAAACCATATCTACATATTGATGGTGGCTGACCCGACCTACCTTCCCAGACGACCAGAGCTCCAGCGTCCTTTTCACCAGCTGGTGCTTCTCGCTGTTTGGTAGCATCGCTACGCCCTCTGTGGCCAGATACTTGAATATAAGGTCGCGAAGAACCTTTTTCCTTCTCAGGAGCTCCTCGGCATTTAAAGTGAAGGACAGAATTGCTTCCATAGCCTCTGTATGAACACATGGACATAAGGTGCATGGCAATGTGATGCTTTTATTATGTGAACATAACACACCTCTCTGCTTAACTGACATAACAAACGCAATCCCGGTTTTTGGTGTCATTGGTGTCAGCTCATGCCAAACTCCTTTTGAAAACGGGCAATTTATTACTTGTTTAATGGTAAACGTATACAACAAATATCTTAAGTCACCACTGAGGCGCCTTGGTCCCTATGGCTTCACATCCTTAAATCTTCCGTCCAAAATAGTAACAGTTGACGTTACTGCCAACCACGCCTGTTTTAGTGAAACAAGACGAGGTGAGCGAGGGTGTGTAAGTCACAGTGGTGGATATTTTAACAATCGTACCAACGGTGCATTTATTAAATACGGTGTTGTATCAGACATGAACTTGTCTGTCTATGAGAAAGCGGAATGTAACTAAGTTAACTAACGTTTATTGTATCCTAGCCAACTTTCTCGTTGCTATCTGGCACAGATTGAAAACATACCTGTGACATTTTCCACAGCTATCATCTTATTTGTAACCGTGTCGCTCAGAGAAAGTATGTCGCTGTTTGACATCAACTTCAGTATCTTTTTACACCCAGCGCGCTCTGTTTCTGACAGTCCTGACATCTTCAAAAACGGCAAAACCAATATGTGAGCTATGATTCTTCGTCCATTTGTGGTCCGACTACAAAATTGTCCGTAACGGAACAAGTATCAGACGGAAGACAAAGTCTTGGTTCCTACGGTACGACCACAGTACGTCCAACAAACGATCCTTGCTGCCTTTTTGGGCTGTAGGAATTATTGGCGTCTCAGGTTAAAACTACTCAGTTCTTATGGTTCTTCCTCGTTATTTTCTGCTCATTAAGCCTGATAAAAGGGATTATGAAGTTTAAGGTTTGTCGTGTTTTTTTTCTTTATTTAAACTGATTTTTTGAAAATTGAACTTTTACACAGACTCTTAGTTCCTCTGCATTAAGCGTATGTTAATTGGTTTTCAAAATGACTACTTTATAGGTCAAATAATCATTTAGGTAAAATGGCATTATGTATCCTGACATAATCAGCTGAGATACACTACACAGAAAAGACAAGTGCAACCCCGGCTTGTCAACAGACCAGCAGTCTGTTCAATGCTCAAATGTCTCTTCAAGTTGAAACTGGTGGCAGAGGTCCAGGGCTCAAAGGGCACTAGGGCACTATGGGCATGACCAGTCTCGGGGGAAGGGCACAGACAGCATAAATACAGCGTGTCACATATTATATGTCTCTGTTATAACTTGGTTTTGTCTACGGATACCATTTAAGGTAATTATATGGTCAGATGTTAATTACAATTGTGTATGTTTTATTGGCCATATTAAATAGGCAATTTCATGCAAGACAAAAGTCAGAATGGTCTGAGTTTACAGAAGCAGTAATCTGCTGTCATGTCAAAACATGTCATTGTGGTTGGTGACGGTAACTGAGATTATTATGATTTAGAGCAGAGAAGTTTTAAGAGATCACACGCACCTTCAAGATTTCCTATGCACTTTGTTTATTCATAAGCGCTGGAGTTTTTGAGTTTTCAAGGAGAACCTGAAGGCATCATAAAACAAGCTAGCTAGTACATCATTGGCTTAACCAATGGAGCTAATAGCTAGCGGCTAGCCTGCGTAGTGGTGATGTACTGTCAGTGCTGCTGGGTAATTCACCTGCGAGATAAGCGATGTTTCAACCCAACTGGCGATACACATAACGTGTATTAAGTAAAATGTTTTAATTCACAGGAGTAAAGCGATCAACTGCCAGATTTAAAATTGTACTCCCGACTAAAGCAAGAGAGTCGGTCGCTGAAAGGTAACGTACTGTTATCATTTGCTAATATATCCACATTAGCTTGTTAACGACACTCAATGTTTAGCCAGTAACTTAACGTTTGGTTGTAATGGTTCACGCTATATTCAGCGTTAAATAGTTTTACTCATATATGACCAACGGGGCTGTGTACCGTTAGTGATTTAATCATTTTTAGGTTTGTTGGCTATATTTGTATTCAGTTTAACAAACATGTCCCCATGCCGAACTCCATAAAAAAGTTGTGGAATTTAATAAGCCTTGGTTGTTGTAAAGGTTGTTTACACCCCTTAAAATTGAACGTAATTTTTCTTAATCTATGAAGTGCCATACTATAATTCGGTATTCTGATTCAACCTTACATGTGCATTAAATGTCGGTTAAAAAACCTTAAATTTTGCAGATTTAGCTGCTGTCAAAAATCTGCAAGGATATAAATAGACTTACAGAGGAATGTGGTAATGGAATTCTATGTGGGAAAACAGTACAAAGCCAGTTCTAAAATTAGATGGAAAGATTTAGTTGTGAAGTCACTGACCCGGGAAATATTTATAAGCGAATTGCAGGGTCTCACATCCATAGTCCATATGTAATTGCATTAAAT
Organism: Lepomis gibbosus; assembly: GCA_029875015.1. Taxonomy (NCBI): domain Eukaryota; kingdom Metazoa; phylum Chordata; class Actinopteri; order Centrarchiformes; family Centrarchidae; genus Lepomis; species Lepomis gibbosus. The sequence continues at coordinate 23,348 of JAPMOB010114422.1, forward strand.
CTGTTTAGAGATCAGGACAAACCTTGGACCTTGACCTATTTTTTCAAACTTAAATCAACGTGAGGTGGTGTGGTCTGATTTGGCTCTTGATTAACTTAGACTAATATTGACTGGCTGCCTGCCTAACGTTTTTTTATACGGTCTATGGTTGTGTCACAATGAATGGGGAACTGTGTTATTGGCTAACTGCATAACTTCAAAATAAGTCATCATTTCACATAGTTGAAAGTACACTAGTTGTGTTTTCAACACAACCAAATGTTCAGAAATGAGCTTTGGAGGAAATTGCGCCAATCATCAAGTCAGGCAATACGATTTTCTTATTTTCTCACAGAACTGTGTTCAACCTCAGATTTTAACTTTTCATATCTTCCCCTCAATATGTAGAGAAATGTCTTCATGTGTGTGCACATATGCACAAAACTAATCTCACATTTATTCACATAAACCTACATGTGCACATGCATGTATGCACACTTATACAATTTTGACACACTTGCACCGTTGCACACATTCACGGGAAGAACAAAACGATACTCTCAAAGAGATCAACATATGTTCAAAAATTAACATGTGAAACCTTAGGCAATAGTTTAAGGCTTCATTCAGGCCAAAAGGGTGCATCAAATATGCTTCATGTTTAAATAGGGACTCGCTATGTTGGATAAAGCTACTGTGCAATCCCCTCTTGCTCAGTAGCTTAGAGAAAAAAAGAGGAAGACAAGGAATGAACTGCTTTAAATGTGTATGCATGTAAAACAGAAAATTATGGAGTCCAGCCAATTTTCTCTGGCCAGCTTAAGCTTCAAACTCTTTTCTCTGCTGTCTTTCCATTATTGCTGCAGATGGGGGAGTTTGAGAGCAGTGCTCTGGGCCGGGTAACGGTGTACTCTATCCAGGGCTGCCCACACTGTGTTCAGGCGAAGGCCACCCTGGGGCGTTTGGGAGTACCGGTATGTGACGTGGATGTGGGGAGGCATCCAGAACTAAGAGCCAGGGTGAAGGAGCTGACAGGACGCAGCTCAGTCCCTCAGATCTTCTTTAACAACATTCATGTAGGGGGCAACGATGACCTACAGAAATTGGTGAGGAGTGGAAAAACCAAAAGATACTACTTCCCCATTTGACTAGTGAACTTTAATGTATATTTAATGTTTATACAGGGTCAGAAAGTCCTATTTGCATCTGTTATTCAAAAATGTGTTTTAAAATTGTATGTATGTGTTGATCTGTTTCACCTCCTCAGGCTCCTGAGGAGCTTCAGAGGTTGGTAAATATGGTCAAGGATGAGCCTCTTCCAGCCGATGCTCCACCGCTACCAGAGACTCAATCAGAGGACACGGTTGTGGATACTGATGGAGGTGAGGGATTTATTGTTCTGACAAAAAGAGTTAATGCTTTTTATGGATCACTTTGTTGCATCCAAATGTGGGAACAGCCAATACAATTACAGATTATGGATTAATTGCTTACTGTTGAAGGATCTGTTTGGAAACAAATTCCGTTTCACTTTGCTTTGGTCTGCTCTGAAATGGGTTGTCAAATAGTGAGATGACTCACTGAGGTGAAAGCTTCCTTACACTGAGCTACTGACTCAAAAGAACTACAGTTAGAAGTATAGTTAACAACATGGTGCTGGCGTAATATGTGGACACAGTGGTATGTTTGGATAAGTGTGTGTGTGTGTGTGTGTGTGTGTGTGTGTGTGTGTGTGCACTAATCACTAATTCCAACACGGACAGTTGATACAGGAAACATGATACTCTGGATGAGCTCAGCAGCACCAGGCTGCCTCACTGTACCTCATTATATGTGATTATTAAGCTCCATACAGTGCAGACAAAGTCTATCCACAAGGGTGCTTACACTGCCTTTTGTGGAGAAATATTTAAATTCACTGTTAGCTTTGATGCTGTGGTAGCAACATCACTACTAGTTAACATGCAGCAGGCTGGCAGATATGTTTTGGGTACAGAGGTCTTGACAAATACTGAATGTATTCCTTCAAATTTATATCTTGTTGAAGCTTCCATTGTTTATTGCCATACTTTTCAGCAAATACAAACGTCTTCATAATAACATAAAAATTCATGGCTCACCTGATACGTTTCCTTTGCTCTTCGGTGTCACGCAAAAAGTGGAAACAGTTATTAGCAGTGATTAGCTCGTGAACACACCAAAGTCGGAAGAATGACTTCCCAAATGGGACTACCTAGGAGCATATGAATTTAAAAGAAATATATATTTATGTTAAACTGTCTTAATGTGTAAGATAAGCAATTTGTTGCTTTTGTCTTTTTTTTTTAAAAATATCACTCAGCCATGCTGGATAAGGGGGGCCTATATAACCTGGCCTAATTTAGGCGCTTCCTTTTCAACTAATCAATTTCTGCATACATGCTGGACTACATAGTTAAAACTTATTCATACATATGGGTGTGTGAACATGCATATTTTTTGTGTTTGTACGTGTGTGGCTTGGCATATTCCAGCCCTCGCAGAGTTTAAGTGTGAGAGAGATGAGTTGGCGGACCTGGTAGAGGACTTCAAACATGCCAATGTGATTGGCCAACATAGGAGGGGACTGACATTATACAAAAAGAGCTTCTCAGGGGATCAACTGGTTGACTGGCTGCAGAAAGAGAAGGGGATGGGTAAGTGAGGCTGCAGTGAAACAGGCTTTTAGCGGTGTGTCCGTTCAGTTTTGTCAAAGTTATTAGAACAATCTCGAAAAATCATTGAACTATCCCAAAAGTGCTCTGATTCATGCAAAGTATAGTCAAATCCCCATGTGTCAGCCCTTGACTTTGGCCATGTGTGTGCCAGCCAGGGCTGAGGCCTGTAAAACTGGCCAAGCTTTGTTGCAGAAGAAGTACATGGTCAGTGTGCGTGGCTGTGGGCAGCAGGATGGCAGTTTTGGAGATGGGAAAGACACCATGGACACACTATACAGGCTGCTGGAGGACGACCCTCATTCAGCCCTCAACGCAGGACAGACGGCAGCCTGCAGTCCCATCCAGGGTAGGTCAGGACTGGACCAAGCTAGGGGCATACAAACAACGTATTCCAGGTTCACGCTGACTGTTGTCCTTTAATGCTCACTAACTGCTGTCCTTTCTTTGCTGCTGGCTTGGTATATGATCCGCTTGGGTTTGCTTGGGTTTGTGTAAGATGTCAGTGAGCTTTGTGTTGGCAAGAACTGAATTAGGGGTTAATGATACACATCATTCATTCATCATGTTCTGCTATTCAATGGCGTTTGCTCTGTTGTGACGGTGTTGCAGCTGTCACATGGCAACTGAGCAAACTCCATCAGCGTATAAAGGCTAATGTTACGTAAGTTGATCTTGAGCGGGGGCATGATGATACACTATGTTTGATAACATTCTATAATATATAGGCCTATTTCAGGAAATTTAATCCTGTAATTCTGTTTATCAGCACCCTATGAACGCCTGATAAGAACTGAGGGGGAAAAAAAAAATTGGCCTAACAATATATATCATTGAAATCCTATTTCAAAACCATGTTCTGTTTTTCTGCGGGTTTGGCGTCATCTTTTGACATGTTAGGTTTTCCTTTCTTCTGAGACGTCTATTGTTCTGTGGCAGTGGTAAGACATATTGCCTGGCTCTGTATTGTATTAATAACTGAATGTTGCACACCTCTAGAGGCTAACTAACAAGGTAATCCGCGCTGTACAGCACAGAAGTGATTATAATCACTGCTCTTCTAAGTGTTAGTGTTATTATGCTTGGCTCTTGAATTTATCTGCAAAGCTCTCTTTTCTCACAGGTAATGTTTCCTAATAATAATCTCATTTGTACAACATCAGGGTTGGCCTGATCTTTAAGCAGTTTGTTCATTTTTTCCCCCCATGGGTTTGTTTACCTGCTACTCAAAATATACACTTACTGAACATGTTATAGTTTCCAGTAACACCCTTCACATTTTGTCCCAGAATATTTTTAATGTTTTGAAATCCGATTGATTGCTTGATGTTACAGTACAACAAAACATGCAGTATGTCTTTTAAAAAGGTCCAAGATTCTGGTTTGTCTCGCCAGAAAACACTATTGAACGTATCAAACATAATCTGTCCTCTCTCTCTCTCAGCTGCTGAGCTGTCTTTGCTTTTACGAGAGATGATTCTGAAATTGTTCTCCGAGCATCTCTCTGCTGATGGCAAGGTAATGTCCCCATTAACTCGCCATGTGTGCTTTTAGGTTTAAGGTCTTTCATATGCAACCTTGATGAACATTTCTAAACCAAATAACAAATTAGGTCATATTGTGAGTGTATTGTTTTTTCTTCCACAGTCTGTGGACTACAAAGGCATGTCGGTGAACCCTGCCTTTGAGCGTTACTGTGAGCTAGCCATCCAGCTGCAGAGGGTGGAGCTGCTTTCGCTGAGCCGGGAGGAGAAGCTGGCCTTCTTCATCAACATCTACAATGCCTTGGTCATCCATGGCTACCTACGCATGGGGGCCCCCACCAACATGTGGCAAAGATACAGAGTAGGATGATACAGCTGCACTTAAAAATGCTACAGTGTTTCCCAAAACCAACATATCCCTTGTCCTTACCACATCACCGAGAGTCCCCTTAGAGTTTCCTTACAGGCGTACCGCATTTCCTGGTATCTTTATGTATAGCTGTTGTCAGAAAGGGTATCATTTTAGAGAAATCATTAAGCTTGTTTGGTAGTACTTGAGCTGCAAAAAGTCTATAAATAAAACAATAAGGCTGAGCAGAAAATTCTAGATCGAAAGTTTTTCATTCTGATTAATTTACACTGATTATAGCATACATTATTTTACATCCAGACTGAAATATATAAAGATAAAAACTAGGGGTGGGCATAGAATAAAATGGCTCATTTGAATTCTGCCGAAGGCATTTAAAATATGTGTGCGAACGGGTTTCAAGCCAGGTGGCGCATTAGAC
>JAPMOB010114461.1:0-23929 GCA_029875015.1 Lepomis gibbosus
GTCCTCTTGGGAACTACAGTACCGCTCTGGTAATAAATAGTACATGACCTTTCCCTATTTTATGGAAAATTATGGGTTTATCTGCCACATAATTTTCCTTTTGGGACTTTTAATGTGTCTTTGGTTTCATATAGTTAATTTTTAGTGATCCATTTTATGATATTAATTCTCCTATATTTCCAGCTGTGGGGTCCTTCACAATGAGGCCACTTTCTAGACAAACACACCCAGAAACCAACATGAGGAAACAGATCAGAACTTGAGAAAATAATAGGTAATCCATGCTCTTTCCCCAGCAGTACACATCTAAAATATTCATAAAACAAAAACTAATTTAAAAATTTTTATTCTTGGTGTCAGAGAAACAAAAAATAATTAATAAAAACAATGAGAGATGATTCATCAAGTGAGTATCTGCAAAAGGGTAATCCGGGACAAAATTCATTAGCATATGGCTTGAGGGGAACAGAGGGCTGATGAAAATAATGAAGATGGCCATGATGATGGAGGACATGGAAAATATGTATCTCTTATTTATCATTAATTTTAAACAAATTTGGAATCTCAATTTGAAACACTGGGCTGGGAGTTCCTCCAAGAAGGCCAGGTGGGTCATGGACTGTTCTTTACTCTCTCTGCAGCACCAACTGGGTTTTATGCTGGACAACGTATCCCCTAACACAGTTGTGGGGCACTGGACAACCACAGTGGATCTGCCAGCCTTGCTCTTAACCTTCCTTTGCACTGTGTGACCTGAGGATGCCACATGCACTGTGATGCAGAAAGCAACCTCACGTGTGTCAATCCACTTCATAAATACAAGTGGGCCATCACGTGGCTACTTAATGGTGCCTCTGGAGATCGTTTTTGTTTATTGTTTTGAGGGCACTGGATGCTGAGTGAGAGCAGTCCTTCCTGTAACTCCCAGAAGCCTCAGTGTTCATATAGCAAAATGTTTTTTTTAAAGATGGGCTAGTGTAAAAGTTGTTAACAAATACACAATATCCAGTTCCCAGATATCCAGGCTTTACTACGGACATTGCTGTGCATAAGCCAGTCCTACTGCTGAAGGGAAAGCCAACTTTCTGTTGTAAACATTGAAGTCAACTGTGTAACCACTGCTACTGTCTGCCAACACAGTGAGCTTTAAGCCCCATCTGGTTGGTTTTCCTTTCATGAACTGCGGACGTGTTTTCTGGGCATTGCTTGTGTTAGACCCATAGAGTGCGAGTCGACTTCTAGAAAAGATTTACTCTGAAAGAATAAATGAAATACACGGTGGTGAGCTGGCTGATCCTCAGGTGTAATTTTTTCTTGTGTTAACTGCCAACGGAACTTCATTGAAACAATACAAATATAAACAATAACAATATAATACAAAAATCCCAATTTGATATTAAAATCTCAATATATCAAAATACAGTAATAACTATACATCCCCTAAATATCTTCATTTAAAATCAGTAAGATAACAGACTCACAATAAACATAGAATAGGCTGTTATACAAAAGTAAACTATTAAGAATTATTTTAAAAAATCATGATTGTTCTTATGTAGTTTGTATGATGCTTTGGCATTATTACATTCATGCCAATAAAGCTAATTTAAATATATAAATTCTATTTTTGATATTAAAAGTGCTCATTCTCTATCATTCTAGTATCTACAATTATCAAAATACAGTTCTTATCATTACCAGTAAAAACAAGGCCTTCTTCAGTCATAAAACAATTACATTAACGATCAATCTCTCATTCATCCTTTTTGTTAATGTATGACATGTGGGCTGCCTGGTTGCCTAGGCAACGGTAAACTACAGCGTGCCTGTGCCCATTTAACTGCAAATAGAACTGTTGAAAATTAAATGGGTGTAAACATGCAAAAAAAGTGCATAGACCAACCTACCTATAAAATAACACACAAAAAGTGGACATTTTCCTGTAAATATCCCATGCCACACTTGTAACCATCTGCTCCTCTATGCTGATATTTGTGCTGGGTGAAAACGGTTCTTGGTCTTGGTCCTCATTTTCTGCGTCCTAGTTGGGAACACTAATGTGAACGTTCCAGGTGTTTTGTTCAGGTGTCAAAGTGGGAGCAAATCCCACCGAGAAGATGGTTTTCTGTCTTCAGTATCTTTTGGTCCTTCAGAGATGTTTTTCCTTGCCTGTTTATCTGTGTTACTACACAAGGTTTTGACCGTTTCAATTTGCTTCAGTGAAAAACAGCTTGAACAGGTGGAATGGCCTGTTGGTGGAGGGGGAGTACCATCATCAGTTTCTGAAAACTGTAGAATATTTATGAAACTATTATATTATAATTCAAAGTAAAATGATCTTTCTTCCCCCCACCTTCCTTTTTTTCAGGGATTTCAGTAGGGTTAAGCGGTTGATGAAGCTCTTTGGTCTCAGAGTACATCACAGGGGAATTTCTTTATTAACACCTTCCAGAGATGAAAATGACACTTTAATTGAGGATGGGTGCCAATCAAATTTAAATTTCCTGCCATTTCCGGCTTCACACTATTATCTTGTCATCTCAGTCCAACCTTTTACCCCAAAGCACGGCTCTGTGAGACCTGGAGAGTTGGCACTAACTTAACTGATAGCTAAAGCAAGCATCCTCCAGAATACGTATATAAATATATATATTTTATAAATAAAGTCCACTTCTTTATGTCAGGATAAATGGCAGAATTTGTTCTCCACTTGAATGAAAAATTAGACAACAAACACTGTTTTACTTGCATGCATTCAATTGATTTCACACTTTCAGTCATCTGGGTGCTAGAAGATAGACAGCAGGCTAATCAAGGGGTTCCCAAAAGACCCCAAATGAAATTGATTCACATTAGAGAATTAAGTCTTGGTTTCTGTTATTCAAATGAACACTACTGAAGATTTTCCCAGGCTGAATTGATCTAATTCAGAATAACACTCTGTTGCCAATTAATTAGATACATTGAGCTAAAAGGTACAGTCTAATCGAACAGCCTTCCAATAAATCTTAATCTTAATCTTATAATGTTAAATTTTTTGCTGAAACCTCAGAGAGGTTTTTGGTTTAACTTTGTGCTCATTTTAGAGAATATAGTTTGCAATTGAACAGTATTGCATCATACCGAGCAGTGTTTCCAATATTTTCTCCACTTCACATCAATGAAGGTAGGGTTTGGCAAATGACAAGTGAGCAGGTGAGCAGCAAGGGAGAGTAAACTCATGGTCAAACTTTTGAGGAGTTTAGTTAGTATAAAATTGAACTTTTCCTCATTTATTGCAAAGTCCCTTAAGTGATCCCTCTCAGTGAGCCGCCATGGGCTGACTGAGGAACTACAATGACTTGGGTGAAACGGATTTTAAGGAGAATGATCAAAGTTGATGCAGCAGAGGCTGCCTTTCAGCCCCTATGGGCCAAACTTCAAAAAGGTTGTATCCTATATTTCCCATAATGCAACTCAGAGGCGTCCCTGCCTGGTAAAAGCCCGCTTCTTCAAATCTTCACTCCCATTGATAGCTGTTAAAAATGTGCAGTCTTCAAGCTCAAGCAGATACCAGGGCGACGTCCCTTTTCTCAGACTTAAAGATCCCTTTACAATTAATCAGTAATTGTAGGTAAATCTATATCAGACATAAATTATTATCCCAAGCAGAATGTTTATTCTCTCTATGACTAGTAAATTAACTTCAACATGAAAAATTGGGCGGGTGGCACAGGGGTTAGCTGTCGCCTCACAGCAAGGTCGTGGGTTCAATCCCCAGTTGCCCTGGCCTTTCTGTGTGGAGTTTACATGTTCTCCCTGTGTCCATGTGGGTTCTTTCCGGGTTCTCCGGCTTCCTCCCACCATCCAAAGACATGCAGGCTAGGTTAATTGGTGTCTCTAAAATTGTCGGTAGGTGTGAATGTGAGTGTGGCGCTGTCCAGGATGTACCCTGCCTTTTGCCCAATGTCAGTTGGGATTTTCTCCAGCCCCCTGCGACCCTGTAAGCAGGATAAGCAGTTGACAATGGATGGATGGATGGATGGATGGATGGGATCTACTACACTTAAATATTGCAATAGTGAATAAAATGTGGTTCTTTGCTGCCATCTAAAGATACTGCAGTCAGAAAAGTAGACCACAGGGGAGAGACCTTCTCCACTTGATACTCTTTCACACGTTTCTACTTTCTATACTTTAATTCTTAAAATGCACTCTGAACTCTGATAAACTGAACTATCCATACGTCCTCAATTTTGTTTTTTAAGGAAACTTAAGAAGGCATAACTCCTGTGCCAGGACCAGAGGGCTCTGCAGAGGGTGATTAAAACTGCTTAGAAGATCATCAGTACCCATCTTCTGAACATCAGTGATATAGGTGAAGTGAGGTGACTGCGCAGAGCCCAAAGGATACTAAAGGACAGTAACCCACCCCAGCCACAGTCTTTTCACCCTGCTGCCATCTGGCAAGAGATACAGAAGTATCTGCTGTTGCACCACCAAACTACAGTGCAGCTTCCACCCTAGGGCTGAGAGACACTTAAATTCATCCTCCGCACTGCACCATGCACAATAGTTTTTTTTTTTCTGTATAATTTTTGTATACCATTTGCTTTTGAGAGTAGCATCATGGGAATTACAAACTTCATCTCATTATACGACCCAGATGTAAAATGGCAGATAAATGTACCTTGTACTCGCAAAGTCTAAGTCTCAAATTGGTCCTCATAAGAAGTGCATTCATGCATACAATTCAGAGTTGCATTTCAGCTGCCCCTGTCTAGCTAAACACAACAGGGCCCTTGTTTGAGCAAATAAGCAGACAAATGATCGGAATCCACTCTACTTGTTTTTATTGAAACACGGATAAAAGTTCTTATGTCGATTCAACATGGCAAAAATCAAGATGTTACGCAATATGTTACAAAATTTTCAGGAATACACTCCTACTCAAATGTCACAACTTTTAAAAACAGAAAAGAATGAATGTCTAATGCAGTGCCTATGTCATACGAGTCTAATTTACAACATCATACTGCATGTGGTCCTTCATTAGTCTTTACATACATCAAAGTAGAGAGCCATTCTTGTAACGGATATGGCGAGAGTCACCACGCAGACTAGATAAAAATTCTGCTGCTACAAATAAGACTAATTTCAAATTCTTTATTATATTTTTTTCACGTGTGATCTGGTTGAGGGAATGATTAGCAAGGACAAAACACGTGTGACTGAATAAGAATTAACACTCAGTTGCTGGGGATACAGAGGATAATGACAGGCTGTAATTGCTTCTTTGACTGCTGTTAACAAAAGCTTTGGCCAAAACACTGCCGTGACATAATGTAGCTCTAAATGAGCATGAGGGCATGAGGGGTAACAAGGGGCAGGAGGCAGGCCTGTAACAAGTCACCCCTACTGAATGCACGCCGATTAGTTATTTTTAAACACGCTCATTTCTCCGGACTGTGCAAGTCATCCTCCTCAGGGTTGTGGCTCTCACCCTCCGTGTCCTCACCATTCTGTGTTTGGTTTGGTTCAGCTGCTTCCTTACTCTGAGACGGCCTCAGGAGATATTCCAGCTCCTCCGCGCTGATGGCCACCTTTTCAGGAATCAACCACCTCTTGAAGTGTTCAATAGCACTGAGGGAAGGGGAGGTACTCAAATTGTCAAAGGTATTATGATGAGATGGGGTTTATTTCATGCTCTTTACTTCATGGGAAACCTGTGTTATCCATGCAACAGAAACTGTGAAATAATTCTGTTGTCTAGAAAAGCAAATTACACAAACTCCAGTAATTTAGAGCATAGTACAAGAAAGAGAGCCACGGTGGAGTTATTCCTGCAACATCTTAAATTGGATATATTTAAATGTCAGTAGGATGCAGTAACTGTGTGTAGCTGCATAATTCATGCCTCCCATCCTACCTCTCATCCATGTCGCCGCCTTGGAAGAGCTCTGAGGTCTGGGCGTCGTGGAGAAATCGATCCCAGCATTCTTTCTTGGCTTGAGACAAGGCGCGCAACATGTCCCTGGAGGTCACATCACTGGATTGGCCTTTTAGTTTCTTCAGGCGGTTCTCTGCACCACAATGTACACGCAAACAAAACAAAAACTGTATTTTATATCTTAAAATCAATATTTTGACCGTTTCACATGGCGGGACAGGGGCAGCAGACCAGTGTGAAGCCATCAAAATTAAATATGTCTCTCAGTAATACCACGCTTTATTGCCCAAACGTTTTTGGCTAATCTGCAATCATTAAGGTGGCACATAGGATTGTTTCCTCTCTCTTACAATCAATTATTCAAAAGTTATGATTATCTTCTTATCTTATCTTTATGATTAATCTGAGGATTGTTGGCTCAATAATTACACTGTTGGAGATTAATCATTTAGTCTATAAAATAAAGAATGTCCATCACAGTGTTTTGAAGCCCGATGTGATGATTGTTTGGATTGTGATGATGTTTTTCCATCTGTCAATCGATTAACTGATTAACAGACTAAACACTCAGATAAGGTACTTTATTTATCCCAAAGGGGGAAAAAAGAAGCTTCAACTTCAGCAATGAATCAGTCATAATTATTAATTATTATTTTTTTGTCACTTAAATTTTTCTTGCCCGTTTTCCGACCACATATGTTGACCATCCTAATTGACCTCAGAAACAACAAGTTCACTTTTAGGAAATAAAACATTAACAAGTGTGTGGCTAATGTTTAGACCATTATCTACAAGGTAAAACACATCAGGATCTGGGTGGCTTACCACCTCTGCTAGACAATTTCCTGAGTCTTCTACACCTTTTAATCTATTTCAAGTCAAAATTGTATTCTGTAAAAACTATTTTAAAAAGACAACTGTCTTGCTCAGGCAGTATTTTAGGTGATTTCTAAATATGTCACATGACAAATTAATGGACTACATGTGGGGAAACCTCAAACAACCCTGAAGAAGGCAAAACAGCTGAAAACATTTGGGGAATAAAACATGGTATACAGGAGGAGAGTTGTGTTTCAATGTGATGGACTTTGACAGCCTATCATCCCCAGTGTCCCATACAACTTGATGGAGATGGATGTATGAACGTGAGGACAGAAGACAAGGTGAGCTAAATGTGACGTGGGGCCTACAGTAATGAGAGGGGCAGAAAGGGGCAGGCCTGTACCTAAACTGGCAATGTAGATCTCAGAATCCTCCATGGGTTCCCATTTGTCGCCAGAGGAATTAGTATGTGTCCCATTTGACTGTCCATTGACCTGCACTCCGACTTGTGCTGCAGGCTGGAATGAGTCCTTAAACTCTGTGTTGTTCTCCAGGCTTGCTTCAGCTCGCACCTGCGGCAGACTGGAGCAGATTTCGGACCACAGCTCTCCGCTGGACCGGACCTCCTGACTCTCGAAGTCGTCGACCATTCTGGTGTAACTGACACACGAGTAAAAACAGATGTCAACATCAGTTAGCTTTAGCTGCATTTTGCTTAAGGCCGGATTCCTTCGGCTAAATTAAAACAGGCATGTCTGTGAGACATTAAAAGAAAGGCCAGAACGGGAAACTACGCTGATTTACAAATACAAAGAGCAAACAAAAAAATATAATTTACATCAACATACTTAAGCTAATTTGGTGTCTAACCTACTTTATTTACTACTGTAATGCATTTCAGATCGTTTGTCATCATAATAAATTACAAATATGTCTTACCTCTTTGAAATTCTAGATATCGTAGCTGTTATTTTCCGCTAATGTATGAATTTAAAGATTGAAGACTAGGCTCGCAGGCTAACAGAATCCATGATCCTCAGTTTCTAATTGGCGACTGCCCACTTCCTTATTTAGTGTCATATGATTGGACGTTGTAACCGCCCATCAAACTGTTTTGCGCTGTGATTGGATCTCATGTGCTTCACTTTGGCGAGTCCGCATCTTATTGACCAAGCACTATGGTTCGTTGAGGAGGGAGGCAGGAAGTTAGTCTCAGCTGGAAGGAACGGTGGCGAAGTACGAAGGTAAACAAGCTCTGCTGACCTCTGTTGATATATATTTTTTGTGAGTATTCACTGTTTGAGGAACTGACATTACCATCTGCGGCTTTACCATGATACTATATGTTTAAAATGTAACATTGACTTGTTATTAGAGCTGTAAGCTATGAAGCTGGCTCGCTGGCTAAGTGTCAAGTAACGTTACTCAGGTTTGCAAGCGTTGATCTTCTTGTCAATGCAGGAAGATCCAGTGTAGGAGATGCGAGCAGCGTTGCGCCTGGCAGTAGTGGCAGTCCCGATGGGTGTGCTGCTGTCCCGGACCATGGCGTGGATGTCCAGTGGCAAAACCCATCCAGAGCTCATCAGCAGGCTCAGGGGTAATGTCAGGAACTTGAGCTTTGATATTACAGGATCTTTGACTCAAAACCTCAAGGTCCTACATGTAAAGATATCTGAGTGTGACAGCTTGTGGTTTTACACTGTATTAATAATACATTAGGGTGATCCTCTCTATCAACGTGGATGTTGGCTAACCAGATAGGCGTTAATATCTTTCCTCTGAAGAATATGGAGGGTAATTTTACCTGGAATTAAGCTTAAAATAAAAAAATGGCAGATAAACGATTATTATAAGATAAGGTTGATCTTTATTCATCCCTAGGGAAACTGTTGTGCAGAAGTTGCAATAGAAAGTTTGAGGAGTGCAAATATATACAGTGCAAATATGAAATATAAAATTTCAATAAGGTGCAAATCGAAAATATAAACAGGTTAATATTAAGGATCATCTTTGGCGGGTTGCATATAGATATGTAATTGTAAATCTTAAGTATATACAGTTTACAGTGTATACAGTATGGTTAATCCAGAATGTTTATGATTGTGTCCATGATATTACATGTGATGTACCATTATTGCAATAATGGTAAATCACTCCTGTATATCAGAGAGTTGCAGTGATTGTAATTCACAGAGAAACTGTAATTCAGAGAGAAAGAGAGAGATTAAAGAACAGAGCTGAAATGTAAGCAGGAGCCATCAGCACCCCTTTCCTCTGCAGTCCATCTCTCGACATTAGGTAGATAAGTAAAGTTTGAAGAAAAGGATTTCCTGTGGTGTTATGTGGTGCACTGTGGTGGAAATATTGGACTACTCTCAGCTATCTGGGCATATTGAAATGTTTTCTTTAAAAAAATGAAATTGAAATGACAACTGGATACTGTGAAATGGCACTTTAAAATTGGAAAGTGAAATTTAAACTGTTCAAATGGAAAATGGAAAATAAAAATGCTTAAATATAAAAGCTAAACTTTAAAGCTGAAACGCAAAAGCTTAAATTAAAAGGTGAAAGGGAAAACAAAAATATTTAGGAAGGGAAAATGACCAAAAGATATGTTCCCTTTTTTTGGTCTTCCATTTTTGTATTCAAGCTGTTTGTAAATGAAGAGGCATTTAAAAAGTTAAGAAAATATGTCAATCAACCATAATGCAGACTTTAAGACGAGGAAAACAATACATGTAAGCTTTATCATGATGTTACAATGACCAAATTGCCACGCAATTATCAAAATCTGATTGATATACCACCTAGCTTTAAATATTGACCCCATGCTATGCTTTCTTGCCATATTTTCTTTTTAAAGGCCTGCATTAATTAGTTTTCCCTTCACATTAAAACACAAACCAATGGGGTTACAGACTCCAACATCACAGAGCTCATCCTGTGCACATTTCACTCTCTTCTCCTCCAGAACATGGGGTGATTCGCAGCGACCGTGTGTTTAATGCCATGCTGGCTACAGACAGAGGGCTCTACTCTCGAGACTATCCTTATGCAGACTCTCCTCAATCCATAGGTATTCACTCCAGTTACTCTTAGACACGTTCAGATACTTGCTCATCAATATAGTAACAGACATTTGAGTGAACACATTGTCTTGTAGAGCAATAGCTGTTGTCATGAGCATGGATGTGTGCTATGACTCTGCATCATGATATTTTCTTCATTCCAGGCTACAGGGCAACCATCAGTGCACCACACATGGTGAGTAACAAACACTGCACAGTTCTGAGATGTGAGCAGATATCTTAAGATGAACTATAATTCACTTGCACGTACACCTGATGGGCTGAATGTTTTCGTATGGGCCTGATTTGACAGCATGCTCATGCTTTGGAGCTGTTAAGTGACAAACTAACTGAAGGGGCATCTGCACTGGATGTGGGTTCAGGAAGTGGGTATCTCACTGCCTGCTTTGCAAGAATGGTAAGTTCTGTATAAACTTTGCATGTTTCTTACCACATACATATTACTTGATGTTTTTTTTCCTTAGTTGGCAAAAAATACAATATGACTAAGCAATCGCTGCATTTGTTTATAGACAGGACCCAGTGGCAGAGTGGTTGGCATTGAACACATTGACGAACTGGTTCAAATGTCTATAAAAAATGTGCAAGCTGATGACCCAGAACTGCTCACCTCTGGGCGCATTAAACTTCTAGGTGAGTCACGGTGTGTCAAAGTCCTGCCTCTTTCATATTTACATGTTGAAACGCCACAGCTACAAAAGACTATAAAAGTCATACATAAATCTGTCCACAGTGGGAGATGGAAGGCTCGGCTGCACAGACGGGGCGCCATATGATGCCATTCATGTCGGTGCAGCTGCAGCTACTGTTCCTAAAGCAGTAAGGACATGTAAAAGGTTTTTATTCTTGTGTAAAAAGAATAGAAAATGATAGAATAGGAAAACTCATTCTACAACCAATGTCAACAAACAAGCCACAGCGAGATCAATTTAAAACATATTGCAGTATATGTACATTAGTGAAGTGAATCTTTAACAGTCAGCTCAAATGGACAAGTGCTTTAAGCTTTGAGGGAACTTTGATATGCAGATGACAGAAATGTCTCCACCCTGACTTACTGAGCTGAATATTCTGTTTTCTGCCCTCGCTTTGTGAAAGCTCTTAGAGCAGCTGAAGCCGGGTGGGCGGTTGATTCTCCCAGTGGGCCCGGATGGTGGCAGTCAGGTGCTAGAACAGTACGATCGGCAGAGTGACGGGACATTTCTCAAGAAAGCCTTGATGGGAGTGGTGTACGTCCCCCTGACTGACAAGAGGCGTCAGTGGCCTGGGTATTGCACAAAAACACTTCAAAGCAATCATTTAAAACCCAAAATAAGTCAAGGAAAACCGCTTTATGTAAGAAACCCATTATTCATGGACATTACCTCCATCAGGTGCATCTGTAATCTTTAGTGTGTTGTATGCAGTCATGAGTCACATCCACCTACATCCTGTAGCTTGTTCCTGATGATGTCCATGCCATCCTTACTTCTCTCTCCAGAGGTGAGCTCTGACTGCAGTGTGGTTGCCCCTGCAGGAGGTGGCGTTGGTGCTGCATCTCCGGGGCCCTATAGCACTCCTCATGGTTTCACTGAACTCCAGTCTTAAAGGCCACCTGCCCCGCTGGGTTGTCGCCCGTTTTCCCCGACCAGATTGTCCACCAGTGAGTGACTGAATGAGTGACCTGCTGGACTGATGACCTTAATCACAATCAGTTAGAGAGTGCTGGAGAGAGGGGATCTTGTGGATGATAAAGAACGGATGGCTGAGATTAAAGTGATTCACATGATATTAAGTCAAGTTCAGCAATGAGAAAAATATAATTACAGCTTAAGGAGCTACAGTATGTGCTCCTCTGGATGCTTGTGGGAAATTCAGAGGCATGGTGAATTTGTGTGTGTAATCTTGTGGGAATACTGAATCCAGTAACACAAAGACAAACCCAAGTACAAGCCAAGGAACTTGAATGAAAAATCAGCTAATTAACAAAGTAATATATATTTTGTGAACTTCTTCTTACTCGATTCATATACTGTATGTGTAGGATATGTCCTGTTTGAAATTGTGCCAAAATTGATTGAGGCACTTTTTTGAAACCATGAAATATTGAATTATGTGTATACTTTAAAGATTTATTAATAAACCCACTAAATGGATACTTTATTGTTGTCATTTTTCTACCTACTGTTAATGCATCAGGCTCTAGGGGGTTATAGGAGGGACAGGGAAGGAATGTTTAATATTTTGAATGAGAGTATGAGATGTAATCATTTTCTACATTACTTTTTTATGTACAAAACACAAGAAAATGTTGTCTGCAGAACCTTTTCAATTACTTAACTGTACACTTCCAAATCAAAGTGCAAACTGTGGTCTGTAAAAATTCAATCAACACATATTCAACACATTCCACGATCGAAAAGGAACATGGAGGAGAAAAAAATATTATATTACCGCCCCCCTTCTTACTATAAATAAATAAATAATCTACCATAGATAGGTCTTGCAATATTTTTTTTATCAATCTTTCCACAGGAGCTACAGGATGTAGCATAAAATGTAACTAAATACACATTATGAGCAGTTGGTGGCGATAATGCCCCTGTTAGGAGGTGATTTGCCAGCACAAAAAGAACAGTTGAACCACACATTAGACTGATTGGACTACAAGTTAACGTCATCACTGTGCGACATTAGAGAGAAGGACCTCTATCTTACATGCGATGCACGTGAGAGTGTCAGTCATAACATGTAACTTGCTGTTTTTCTTCTCAGGTCAAACCATAGTTAATTGGCGTGTGGTTAAGAAAGTACAGCGTTACGTTACTTCGTTATATCACGTCAGGCCTCCTGTGAATCCTGCTTTTCTTTCTCCGCGGTGTCAACAGAGCAGCTCGATGATGGAGCAGGCAGCTGTCGCCACTGCAACACCGGCGGAGGTAAACAGCTCGGTGTCGGTGGAGAAAACCACAACGAAAGAGGCGACAGAAACAGGCAAACGAAAAAGCGATGGACCGGACGAACCCGGAGCAAGTGGCCGAGGAAAGAGGCGCAGAGGAGCGGGTGGGAAGAAGATCCGTCCGGGCGAGAGATACATCCCCCCTCCGCAGAAGCGGAACCCCGGTGTCAGCTTCAGCCAGGAGCATTTCGACGAGACTTCCTACTATTTTGAAGGTGGCCTGCGCAAAGTGTGGCCGTACTATTTTGACTTCAAAACTTACTGCAAAGGCCGGTGGATCGGGAAGAGCCTTCTGGAGGTATTCAAGAGTGAGTTCAGAGCAGAGTCCATAGAGTACTACCAGAGGGCTTGTAAAGAGGGTCGCATCCGTCTGAACGACACACCTGTGAAGGACCTGTCTGTGGTGCTCAGGGTCAGTGTCACTTGTATCATACGTGATTGTATCATTATTGCATGCATGGCTTAATAAAATAGAGCCAGAAGTTTAATAGCAATCAAATTAAAGAGCTAACGAAACCAAATCCTAATACTGCAATCAGATGGAGTAAACAGGTGTTAGTTGAAACAGCCACCTGTTGCTGGTTCTAATACAACAGGAGGTGATTATTATTTAACAATGCGGCAAACGTTGAAATCTTTCCTGCCTGTCTGTAGAATAACGACCACATGAAGAACACAGTGCACCGCCATGAGCCCCCGGTGGTCGGCAGACCCGTCGAGGTTCTGGTGGATGATGGTGAAGTGCTTGTGGTCGACAAGCCTGCCTCCATCCCCGTACATCCCTGCGGCCGTTTCCGACACAACACAGTCATTTTCATCCTGGGGAAAGAGCGGGGGATTTCTGAGCTCCATACGGTCCACAGACTGGACAGGCTCACCTCCGGAGTGTTGCTGTTTGCCAGGACGCTGGAGACCTCAAAGAAACTGGACCAGCTGGTGCGTGACAGACAGGTGCGTTCGGGATGGGGTGGATTTACTACTTTCACTAAAACAAAGATTTCTGAGGTGTTACACTGTAGCTTACTTTTTCCATAATGTACCAGGAATGCATTTGTCATATTTTATCATTCGCAAAAATGTCTTTTACATATGCGCTTCCTAACAGCTTGAAAAGGAGTATGTGTGCCGAGTGGAGGGGGAGTTTCCAGAGGGTGAAGTGGTCTGCGAGGAGCCCATCCTGGTTGTTTCCTTTAAAATCGGCCTCTGCCGAGTTGACCCGAAGGGAAAGGAGTGCAGAACCGTCTTCCAGAGGCTTACCTTCAACGGAAAAAGCAGCGTGGTCCGCTGTTTACCCCTGACTGGCCGCACACACCAGATCAGGGTCCACCTCCAGTACCTGGGCTTCCCCATCGTCAATGATCCCATCTATGGGTCCTCAGCCTGGGGTCCTCACAGGGGGAAGGGGGGACTGGTGGGAAAGAGTAATGAGGAGCTGGTGCAGGCTCTGGTCGCAGAACATCGCTCTCAGGAAAGTCTTCACTTGTTGGATATTCCAGATGACAGGATTGTTATTGAGCAAGAGGCAGAGAACAACAAGATATTTGAGAAAGTAGACACATTGGATGGCACCTCTGAAGCTAATGACAGTGGAGAAAGTCAGCAGACGCAGATTGATGCACAGGCATTGGCGGGTTGTAGCTCAAGCAGCAAGACAGTGGATGAGGTGAGTCAGGGATGCACAGACCTAAATGCTAACAATACCTCAGTCAAATCTCAACCAGCAGAATCAAATGGCAATCAAAAAGAAGCAACTGAGACAACTTGCAAAACTCCTCCAGGGAGTAGCGACCACCTATGCAGTGAATGTAAGCTAGTACGACCAGATCCTACGGAGAGGGAACTCATCATGTATCTCCACGCTTTACGCTACAAAGGACCTGATTTTGAATATTCCACACGTTTACCCGATTGGGCCAAAGAGGACTGGGTTGAAGATGATTAGAGCTGACAATGATGAACACTGCTGATGACAATTAGGTTACTGATTCCCTGCATGTTTTTTTTAGACATTTTTAAAGTATGACCAGAAAATCTGTAAGAGATTTGGTTTTAAGGCAGTTTTGATTTAGCTGTGATGCATTTCCATTGGTAATTCTTCAGTAACTTCTCTGAAGGGTTATAAAACGCCTCAAAAGTTTTCTTTCCTCCAGATTTGATCATGTAGAATATGTTTTCCTTTGGCTCCAAGCTGTATGCCTTATACAGTTGTATCTATTCTGATTGTAGTTTTAAATTAATTTCATCCTTTAAGCCTGTGATTCATCTGGTGCTCTAGCCAAGATTTGAAAAACAATTAAAATGCAGTCTGCTGGAAAATAAATGTTTTATTTCAGTGTGTGAAAAATTAACAACATTGACACCTGTAAATTATAGTAGTGGTGACCTTTTAATTTCTCCTGCTCAAAGAAAAGCCTGTGATATTAATTTCAAATGTCTCTAAGGCAGGTCATTCTGCTGAGTGCTTTTTAAATCGAGGCTCATTGAAGAGTTGTAATTGTTGTCACAGTCAAGATGTCGAAAGCAAACACTTTGTAAGAGAAAGAAAGCCTGAAAATAATGCTGCTCATAGGCACATTTGACACAAGTCTCTTCTTGTCTGGGTCAGAACCACCATCGTACTACATAATACACCACATAGACACATCTTATTTGACTTTTTTAAAGGACACATCCTTTGCACAAAGCACACAATTTCAGTTGTTTCAGCATATGAAACAACCTGTTGAAAGACATTTGGCACATGCTGTCATGAATACTGTTTTTGATATTTTAATGTTATTGAGACACAAAATCAGTTGATGTGACATCTCAGCTGTGGGATCGTGGGTCTAGTGGAGGCTTTCTGTTCCTTAGGTGTTCGGCTGGAGTTTCTCTTAACAGTGCTGCAGCAGCAAAGGTCTATATACAAAGTGTTGTATACAAAGTGGCATGTGATAGCACAACAACCGCTTCAGAAGTAGAAATTAGAGCTTCCTACTACTAAGGCATACACTGACATCCAGGGGTCCCGGAGTAGTATGCACCTTAATTCGCCAACCATGTCTAAACCCACATTTTATGCCTATCTGCATTAGAAACCCTTTTTTGTCCTTAAGTACAGTAAGTAAACATTACATTTTTTGGCACTGACACTGGAATAAACAGCATGACTTTTAATTTGACAGTGAAACACTAAATACAAACAAGCCATGACACTACAAATTACACATTACTAACTGTAGGTTTGTGGTTTTCTACGTTATGGTCACAAAGGACATACTGTACATATTATCGCTATAAAGTGCAAAACCAACTGAATGTAATTACGTGACAGTTGTTTGCTACTTAATGCAGCTCTTTCTCTGTATAGCTCACATTTATCTTTTAATATTCAGTCCATGAATGTGTATGGCTCATTAAGGTCGATTCCAGCATGGTGAAAGGCCAGCGGCTGTTGTTATAACCCAGTCTGTGCAGGTGTTTAAAAAAGTTCCAGGCACAAAGTATATTCTACAGCACTTGATGATTTTTTGTGTTGACAACACACTTCAGTTTCTTCAAGTGTGACATTGGTGCAAAGTTGTGGCTGAAATCAAAGCTTCACCTTTCACTGTCTTCTGTCTTAAAAAATGCCGGGTTTGAACACATCATGTTATGATTTGACTTCTGGCTGAAGAAACACCCGTGCTCTGATCTTATTCATTTGTAACATACACTGTAACAACCGTAGCAGCAACATTAGACAAACATGCTGTCACGTGTTGCATTTGCAGTTTGCTTATATTTCCTTTGAGTATTAAACAACAGCGTACGCTCCTTTTGTAGTTTCAGTGATTCCTTTTTTTATCAATTCACAGCAATTAATGCACGGTGTTAACTCCAACTTCGCTTAACATGTATCCTCCCGCTGTCCATCTCTCTTTATCCAGACATCTGGCAGATCTGGCTTACTGTTGGGTAAGATGACAACTTCTTCACTCTGACTGGTGCGGCCCTTATTACAAGTCTCATAAACTGTTTCTCTCAGTGAGAGACGAAGTGTGTCTCTCTTCCCATTTAGATGTCCAGGTTGTAACTGAGCCTCTCCTTCGTTTTGCTGCGTGTTGGAAGGCCCTGGTTCGATGTCACTCAGGCATGTTTCGTTGGAGTCCTCCAGACCCTCACACGAGCTCTGAGACTGGGAGGAGAGGTGCCCTTTATTGGAGAGATGATGGTGATAGGGGCTATCCTCTGTGGTGTGTTCATCTTTGCTAAGAGACTGCTGGTCAATGGTCTCCAACGTGTGGCTGATAATGGTCTCCTCTATGCTGGAAGATGAGGAGAAGGATGTATTGCTCCAGTGCTTCACCCTACCAGACTGATCTCTGCATGTTTTACACAGCAGCTTGTCCTTTGCTAAATCTTCTTGTGCCACGCCGACAGGCCACAAGGTGTTTTCTTTGTAAGGAGATGAAGTCTGGAGGGCTGGAGGTGCTTGGCAGATCTCCTCATTGTCCCCATCCATGCTGTGCCTGCCCTCATCTTTCCCACAGTATTCAATCTCATCAGAGAGCACAGAGGGACGATTAGACAGCTTACTAGTGCAGGTGCTGTTTTCAAAGCTGTCGCTCAGTCGATAGGCCAGTGGCTGCAGCTCATACTGCTCTGGTCCTCGGCCCCCACCCCCTCCTGCTCCAGTCTGTTTCTGTCTCTGGTGACGGTGGTGGTTGGGGTAGAGATAGCCACCTGCCTCTTTGTCATAACTCCTCCTCACTCTAGATCTGCCAAATGCCCCGTTAGCAGCCGAGGCTGACGAGGAACCGGGCTCTGCTGCCGAGCAAGAGGACAGCGCGCCATCAGTGTGATCCGAAAAACACGGCAGCGTGATCTTCCCACAGTTTTTCTGGGGTCCAAAAAAGCAGCATAGGGACTGGAAAAAGAAGGTTGCAAATCCACATGCTACACATTTCACCAAAAACAGGAAAATCCCCAGTTTTCTGATCAGCAAGGCAGTGGCAGGCAACATGATGATCCCCATGGAGAAAAATGCACCAGAAACTATTGCTACGGGACATCCCATCCTTTTAGTGGCGTGTGCTACTTTCCCAATTTTGTCTGAATGTGGAGCCAAGCTGTAGGATATGCAGTAGTTTGCTATAAAGTCAACAGACAGCCCTGCTGCCGACGATATAAACAGAGCCTCTATACCACTCAGCTGCCATTCAAGGAGAACAAGGAGGCCAACGGTGACAAAAACACTGCCTCCTACAGCTGCAGTCCCATACATGCTAAGTGGAACGTTCCAGGTGGTTAAGAGAAGCAAAGCAAATGTGAGAGCTACTGAGAAGCCAGCTACTACTAGCGTCTCTGAACTTAAAGTCTGTTGTAGGTCAAAAAGAGACAAATGACTGATGAACCAGCCGTTCTCCAGCCCTTGTGGTGCTTCTGATATTTCTCTGTTAAACCATGTCAGGATTTCTCTGTAGAAAAGACTGGTTCTGCTGAAGTTGAAGCTGTAGAGGTATGTGGTTTTGAATGCCAGTACGAGGGCGGCGACCCTGCCATCTGTCTGGAAGTACAGGCCTCCGCTGTGGGCCAGATGGCCCTCAGCATACCTCTCCGCCAGCATCATACTGAGGCAGTTCTCAAAAACGCTGGGAGGGTAGGGGAAAGGGATGTCATTACAGCAAAAATGGAGGGAGTCATCACTCTCTGAGCACCGTCTGACAGATACCCAGTGTGTCAGCTGCTCCACAAGACAGATATTGTCTGTCATAACATCTTTATCCTCAGGTGATGGAGGAGAATAAAAGCTTTGGTTCTGAATCCGTCCACATAAATCCTTCAGCCAAACCTGAGCGTCCGGCCGGCTCATGTTAAAGTCTGGGTCAAGAACCAAGGAACCGTTGCTCTTGGGGTTAAAGTGATCCCCGTTATCAGTTGCTTTGACACCCCAAACAAGCATTAATGTAATGGGTTTATCCTCTCCATTCCTCTGTCTTTCAAACATAAACATGTGACGATACTCTGCGTCATATCTTTCAAACGGGTGACTAGAGCGGAAAAGCTGGGTGACCATGCTGTCTAATGTGGGCAGCTTCATGCCTGGGTCAATACAGGTCATGTACGTGCCCCCAGCAGCAAGCACTGCAAACCAGCACACCCAGATGTACCTAAACTTAACCACTCCGCACGGCAGGATTTTCATAAATAATAAGTTGGACGTGTCTGTGAGACCTCTTTTTAACTCTCTCAGCTTCTGCCCAACAGTGAAAAGGCATCTCTTGCGGGAGCTTGTGTCCCAGAAGCCGCCGTTGTTTTTGGAGCAGCACGGTTTCCATCCCTGCACTGCTGCAGATGCAGAGGATGCCTCTGTGTAGCGCTCACGCAGAATGAAAGAGCACGGCAGCCACACTAATGCCAAGATCGAGCTGATAAATGAGGAAGTTACTAGATAAACAGAGAAACATCTTATTGCTGTGATGCTGCTGAGAAAACCACAGAAAAATGCTGCGCTGGAGGTCAGCCCAGACGCTAAGATCAAATAGCCGACTTCCTGCAAAGCTCTGTTTACTCTCTTCTCCAGGGAGGCAGAGGGGTTCTGGGATAGCTGCAGATTCCAGAAATCAGCGAAGATGAAAACCTGATTGGAGCAGCTTCCCAAGAGAATAAGAGCTGCTGAGAGGTTGACCAGGGGGAAGAATGTCAGGCGAAATGCTACTTTGTAGACGAAATAGGAGGTCAGGAGGGAGCCTGTGATTGCTATTACAGATAATGCTACTAGGAAGAGAGAGTGGAGATAAAGAGCCACAGTGAAAAGTAGTGACACAACAGCTAGGACAGGGTAGACTGAATCTCTTGCCAGATAATACTTGAACAGCTTCTGCTTGATGCCAAAGTCCATGCCGGTGATAGTCGTGTTATTATACGTCAGATCCCTGCCTTCAAGACTGTTCATGTATATCTCCAGCATGTGTTCCCCTTTGTCAACAGGTAAGAACAGAAGGCTGTACTTCAATGTAGGGATTTGGTATTCAACAGTTTGCGGTCCAAGGAAGTCTTTATCAACCAGGAAGTGCAGGATTTGAAACACCATGCGGGATTGTTTACAGCGGGATGGGACAGAGGAGCAGCTGGCATGTTTGGGTCGCTTGACGCAGGTTTCTACTAGGTGTCCTTCATGATAGAATGGAGCACATTTCCGGAGAAGGTTCAGAGACTCAGACACCTGGGAGGAAATGGAAATTTTTTGATAAAATAAACCTTCAGACACTAGAACATATTCAGTGGACTGCAGAGTTGTGTTCAAATAAAGTTCTGTAAATTAGATTCTCTCCTTTTGTACCCACTTTCCCTTAATCTACAACATCAATTTCAACTTAAAAGTAAAAGTCTTCACATTTTGGGAAATTCGCTAATTTGTTTTCTGGCTGAAGGTTAGATGAGAAGATCCATACCACTTGTTTAACTGTACAGCAATGTTCTGCTTTATCAGGGGGTTATGTGCATTTTCTACATTTGGAAAGAGTCAGGCTAGCTGTTTCCTCTAGTTTCCAATCTTTATGCTAAGCTACAATAACCAGTTGCTGGCTGTAGCTTCATATTTATTGTACAGACATCTTGTCATCTAACTCTTGGTAAGAATGCAAATAAGTATATATCCCACATACCTCACTGCTACCATTTCATTTATTTACATTTATTTGACAGGGATAGTGCTCATTAATTAACAGCAAAGTAACTGTAAATGAGCCAGAGCTGAACAGGCTAACACATCACTGTGTCGGTTTCTCATAAATGTTTGCTTTAAATTAGCAAAACTGAGAATGAAAAAGAACACCAAACCTGATGTTTAGGCTTTTGTGTACAAACATAAAGATGAGGTGCACTACAAACATTTTAGTATGACTTCACATAGTCTATATTTATTCAGTTATTGACAAGAATTAGAAAAATAAATCTACATACACCAAATCAGGCCTCTAAATGAAAAATAAAAATGAACTCATGGTTCGTATTAGCATTTTTCTGAGCAAACTCCTTCCACTGATGCAAACTGTGAGATACAGTTTAAGAAAGTAAAAAGGCTGTTACTGTAAGTGGACCAAATTACTCTTTCCACGGCTGTATGATTTACAAAAACCTTGTGTTTATAATTATTATTATTATTATGTGATCATTTGTTTGCATGGTAATTTGTAAAATGGGAAGAAAGCTACAGTACCTGGTATGCGGTGAGGCTGAGGCAGCAGGAGGCATTAGTGAGGACAGCCAAGTAATTCCCCAGAGACCAGCTCGGACAACAGCCACTTCTGGACGTGCCTTCAGCCTCTCCCCTCACATGCTGCTGGCACAGGTCCTGGAACTGAGCCTGGGAACGAATCTGTATCACACAGGGGAAATATCTTTTGAACACATGCCCAATTTTGATACAAATTCTCAAATAAGTGAATTAATTTCAAATGAGGTCATGCACATAAAATTGATGTTTTTAATTTCAGCAGATCATTTAAATGTGGGATGTGGTCAGGACATTAAAGAGAAAAAGACAAGGATTGAGATTTGACGAGAGATGATGACTAAAGAGATGATGAAATAAGGCAGAAGGGCAAACATGAGGCAGAGGACTGAATAGATGAGAGCGAACCCTGGATTGCTCCATCTCACACATGGCATGGATGGCCTTCAGACTCCAGAGACTGGCTGAGTTTTCTGATCGAAACACCAACTGAGCCAAACGCTCGCCTGCATGGAAGGGAACAGATGTATTCAACATACAGGAGCAAGATGACCAGCAGTGAATCATCACTTTGTTCAGATGGTCAGACACGTTCAGAATGGTTGCAGAACTATTGCAAGAGTTAAGTTTAGGGGCTATACATTCATAAAGGTAAAGCAAGGCTAACAATAAATTACTTGTGTGTTATATCTTGCTGCCTGTGTTGAATAAAAATTTGGCTTCATAAAATGAAAACCTCAAGGCTTGGAATCGCTAATAAATCCATTTAAGGAGCTTTCTGTGTATTTATAAGGCAAACAGAAGTATAGTCTTTGATCTACCAGCACACTATTTCAAAGTAGAGATTAAAGAAGAAAATATAGGACAACCTGCTCAAGGAAATGCATTCAGCAAACTGTTCTCTTTGAAGCCAAACTAAAAGCTATTATTCACATCTTCTTATCTCACTTTTTCTAGATTTGCATTTAACCAATAAGCTGTTGCAATACTTTTATACTGTTTTCCTAATATTTCCATTGCATTGTCTGCTCTGCTGAGCATGCTGGAGCCAGCAGTGTTACACATCCCTCTTAACTTTCCTAAATGCGTAACACAAATTTGTAATTGGGACAATGAATGTTATTTTGATAACATTTTTGTGATTGGTAATGTTACTACAATGTAGAGAATCTGAAGTTTGACAGATTTACTTGAATTTTATTAACAGGGACGAACTGATCAGGACTGACCCACCTGGAGAATCACATAGGAAGGTGTCTGGAGATGAGTCTCTAGCAAGCATCCTTTTGATGCGAAGCCTTGGGGACTTCTGACTGCCGCTGCCATCTCCACTGGTAGTACCCGCAAAACTAGCACAGATAGTAGCACACACACATATACACTTTCTCAGCCTCATTAAACATAGATTTTGTTACAAGGAAGTCTCACAATTTTAGCCACTTTTGGCCACTTGGAGGCAGTGCAACAAGCTATAAACACAACACTAACTGATTACTATCTTTTCACTTTATATATCAAACGTGTTAGCAAACAGTTGCTAATTTACACACCCGGGAGACATGCTGCAACATTACCATTCATTTGGAGTTTATGGCTACATAGTGAATTTAAGTGCAATATTCACTCTCCTTCTATCTCTGTTTTGTTTTTCACCAGATCTTGAGAAAAGTACCAGGCTTTTTAGCTGCTAAATGCTGTTCACCAGCTAGTTGTTACTTTGCTCTGTCTGTTATTTGGTTTTAAGCAGGTAGCATACAGCAGATTTATCAGACCTTTTTTGTTTGCTGGAAAGTGGTTGATAGAAAAGGTGAGGCTGAACCAAAACAGCAAAGATGCAGGCCATAAAACCAAAACAATTAGCTGAAAGATGCCAAAATGATAGAAGAACTGAGGACCTACAGGGTCAGGTGATCATTTTCTGTGGACACTACAAGCGGCACCTTTCACATTAAACAGAATTATTTGATGCATTGTTAATATATAAAGAAATACAGTTAGAGCAACTTTAATCACTTATTTTATGTTATTTACTACTTTTAATAATATGTTCTTATGTCTAAGAGCTTCTTATAATAATTATGCTGTAATTTTCTATTTTTTTAATTATTATTTTTATGTTTTCTACTGTGATACATGTGTACAACTGTGCAAATGTGGATTTGTAAAGCATCTGTGTGCATCACTGTAGTCTCCCTGTGTAGAGAGCTTACACTCTACTGGAACTCTCTGCTGACCTTTTACTGAGCTGCTGTGGTAAAGGAGACAGAGT
This sequence comes from Lepomis gibbosus, assembly GCA_029875015.1. Taxonomy (NCBI): domain Eukaryota; kingdom Metazoa; phylum Chordata; class Actinopteri; order Centrarchiformes; family Centrarchidae; genus Lepomis; species Lepomis gibbosus. The sequence goes on from JAPMOB010114461.1 coordinate 23,245, forward strand.
TTTCCCCGGGCCAGTGTTCTCCTGCAGCTTGGTCAAGCTGGACTGGCGAACTCCAATGTATGTTCCCCGTGGCTCAAAGCCCTGAAGAGCACACACGCACACACACACACACACACACACACACACACATCAAAGCTAAAGACACAATGTGGACACTGGTGCCCATCAATGCACTGCAGCAGCCTACTGAATGAATTAGCATCACAAGCACCCCATAATGGACTACCATAAAAAAAATCCTGAACTAGCTTGTTAGATGGTAAATGAGTGTTTGATGTTATCTTAAAAGAAAGAGCACCATAATCGTAATTTCATTCTTATGTAACATTCTAATGTTGTGATTCACATGTTGCATTTTCTGAATAATGTCTTCATCAGTTTATCCTGAAAGCATTCATCTCAAAGGTAAGAAGATGTATTTAATTAAAATGACAGCGAGTGTGATCTAATTCACTGCGGCTCATTGAATCGGAGATGAGATTGAAGTAAATGGATACGGCTGACATCGTGAGTCTACAGGGAAACAGTAATTAACACTGGTGAGGGAGGTTTGTATTGTAGACTTGACAGAGGGGTGACAGTCGAGATACATGTGCTCCACTAAAGGAGATTGTGTGTGTGTGTGTGTGTGTGTGTGTGTGTGTGTGTGTGTGTGTGTGTGTGTGTGTGTGTGTGTGTGTGTGTG
>JAPMOB010114478.1:0-26700 GCA_029875015.1 Lepomis gibbosus
CACACACACACACACACACACACACACACACACACACACACACACACACACACACACACACACACACACACACAAAGAGGGTCTCAAATAAGCATTTTTACCAGGAATTCAAGAATAAGGAGGCTTCGGCGCCATGCGTGGCTGCTCACTCTCGACTGAATTCACACACACACACACACACACACACGTGTAGACGCAATGTAGGCTACTTGAGAGGCAGTCACAAACATAAAAAAATGTGCACTCCCTCTTACACACATTCCACAATCACATAACAACAACTTATCCTGACCCTTTTCTGCGAAAAAAAAAGTTGTGTACAACATTCCTTCCTTCCTGTTAGAAAGTGGGATAATCACTCTTTGTCTGACGAGAAGGAGCTAATCAGTGGGCCTGACATATAAGCTTATTACCTCCTTTAGCCTTCAGCCAACGCCGCATACAGTACAGCTTTCTACGCTAAAACTGCACACTGAAGGTGTTGTGTCACTGTGAATGGGAGTAAGGGGGTGTTCTTGGAAAGCAAGATTTTTAAGTAGAGTTCAAGTCCAGTTTGAAAAGTGAAAGTGGAGGTGGTGCGGAGGCCAGGTAGTTACAGTTAGTTAATTGAGGTAATGAGGCTGTGGGGAGATACTTTACAAGGTTGTTGTAAATTTCACAAGACAAAAGCCATTTTTGCTTAGGTCGGCCATTGCCAACATTTGTTCCCCAACAATACACACCCAAGAACTAGTCACTAAAAAAGCAGTTGTCACCTCGGTTTGTGCTCTCTAGGGTAAACTTAAATCTGTACCTATCTACTTGTAACCTTGCATTAACTTTATATGTAATTGTTCCTCTAACATTCAATTTGTATTAAGTCTGAACACAATAAGAATCTGAACAAAAGTTCTATTTAAACTACCAACATAATTTTTGATACTGTTTGCTATGAACACATTAGGTCACTATTTAAATTTAAGCATTAAGATCCTATACCCACCCATATTTCTGAGAAGCTTTCTACTCAATGTGCTGAAGTTACTTTTGAATATTTGTGAATCTAAGTTTGTGCGGATGGAACAACCATGTGTTCTGCAGCACCCTTTTGTTGATTAGGCTGGTGTGTAGAGAAGACCTAAATGGTTTGTATTAGATTCAAAAGCTTTTAAATCCTTTAGAAGACTTCTGAAAATATTCTGATTAATGATTGTGTGTGTGAGCACAAGCATGTACAAGAGGCAATAAAGACAGCCAAGGGTGCATGCACACACGAATAATATTAACCTAACACGGACATATTGCCCTGATAGTCTGTGACCTGTTCCTTTGGCATGGCTTACCCTTCTCAACACCCCCATAAACATGACAAGGCCTTGGGATCAAAGCTCTCTAGGCCCTTACATACAGACCCAACACACACACACACACACACACACACACACAGAGACAGACAGACAGACAGACAGATGCTGGTTTGACTCACAGAAGGCCCTGTGTCTTTAAACATCATCAGTCTGATTAGGGCTGGTGGTTCAGGAGTGTTTCCACATCACACAGCCCTTCTTGGCAGATCTCGGCTCTGCTAAGAGGCACTAAAGGCCACAGGCTTTTCACCTGATTGCCACTGAGGGAAAACACTTTTGTGAAGATTAGTGTCTTTGTCCCAGTTCTATGAATCCAGAGCTGCTCTGCTGCTGTCTGAATTGAACAGACAACAGCAAAAGGAATTTCACAGCACAGCTAAATGTTAAAGGTCCCCTGGGCCAGTCAATTGCAAAATGTGAAACTTCCATAATTTGGTAGACAGCGAAGCTAAATCTGATTTTCTTTTCTGGCTCCAAAGGCACAACTGATAGTAAGATTAGATTGTAAATGGCCATTTAACATAAACACGACATGTGTTCATCAAACCTATTATAGTTAGTTGTACTGATCTAATGTTCACTAACCTCTTTGCCGGTAAAAGGGGAAAAAAAGGATAAAAACCCCCATTTGATTGGTAAAGCATACGTATACGCTGAGCCAACTCTGGCTGTTGGGAGAGGTGTGAAATACAGAAAAAAGAAAACAAAAGATGTAGATTTGGCACTTAAGCAGTGGGCAAGCTGTAATGGAGAAGACAGACTACCTGAGTGCGACTCCTCCTGTGAAAGCCATTAGCCCATACTGCAGGGCTCCACGGCAAGCCATTCTCAGCTTTGCATGCAAACTCGTGTGTGTGTTTGCGAGAGCGTGCATTAGAGTGCTTTTACAGCCCCTGCTTACCAGTGAACCAGCTCAGCTGTATGGCTGTCTTTGCCATAAGACGGACAGTCTTTTGCACATGACCAACATCTGACCTTGAACTCCTGAACTCTCTCTTTACTCTGAAAATCACTTCGAGTAAACACACTTTTCTTTTCTGCACATGTTAACAACACACTCAGGTGGTGAGAGAATGACACAATATCTTCCCATCCAGAGTACAATACTGCTACCCTGTACTCTATAGACAGGGAAGTCTATCATAGTTGACAGAGCAGTGCTGTCACTTTAAGTAAATTTGATGATCAATTGTGTAATAACACTCAAAGGGCTGAGAGAGCAAAAAAGAAAAAAAGAATATGAGACAAAAAAAAGTTTGGGTAGGATTAACAGGTCCAGTTTAGATTAGGTCCCAAATTTGGACATCTTAAGTTGTACAGCACCTTTCAAGAGAACATCACTGCAGCGCTTCACAATACATGTATAAATTGCCTTAAATAGAAGTAAAACAAAATGACAAATTACAAACAGTACACCATCTAAAAACTAAATCAGGGCATGTCTAAACAGGGGGGTCCTGAACTGCTTTTTAAATGTTTCCCCAAATTTTAAAGGATAATTCTGGATTCTTTTGTAGTTTTGGCCATTTTGGTTATGGTAAAAACATAATCACTAAGTCAGTGCTGAGATCTGGGAACACTGTGACATAGCTTAAAAGAAGACAGGTAAAAGTTGAGAAACAAAAAAAGTCAGACACCCAAACTCATCTGAAAGTGAAACTGGAGGTGAATGGTCAAACTGACATGTGACTTTTATTGATGCCCTTTTAAAATCCTGAACTGGTACAACTGGTGCCAGTGTTAGGTTGTTTCTGTTGTGCCCAGGATTATAAAGGTGGGATCGAAATGACATATCAAACACACGCAGCACGCTGTCGTACAAGAAGCCACAGAGGTTAGCCCCCCCCCCATTAGGTCCTACTAGCTAGCCCTCCCTCTTTCACGGGAGACTCCTGTATTTCAATGCCCTCTCTTGGTTTCCTCCCGGGGTCACATCTCTCCCAAATTATGACAAATGTTCACAACTTTCTGTCATATCCTGTCCCATCAGACTTTGTAGTGATGTTGACATGCTCCCAGATCTCAACAATAACTTTAGTAAGTAGAATGTTATCTTAACTGATTGAAATGATTGCCAAAACCATGAAAACAAAACACAAGTTGTTTTAAAAGCTGCTTTAGAGACTATTCCACCATGACAAGAATAATATTCTTAAAAGAATGTAGGATGGTTGATTTTCTAAGGACATTTTACATGGTTAGAGTTAAAGATACCTGATATTGGCCCAAACTACCGCAACAGTACAAGAGAAAATGAAGCCTGTACATCTATTAAAGCAAATACAGACAACAAGGGACACACATAGTGCAAGACACACACTCTGAGGCTGTGGACAGTTCCAGCAACACCTCTGAGACTGTGATCCCACCTCTTCTTCTAGTGCGATGCCACTTGGGTAAAGGGTGAGAAAGGAGGAGGGAGAGATGCTATAGAGCTAAGTGCCTAGGTGTTAGCTCTCTGCCTGAAGACATAAAGTAGCACTCTGGGATTCTGGGACTCCAACTCCCAAGTGCTTGACACAAAATGGACACCTCAGCCTCAGAATGCCACTCCACATTTAGGGGGGAAAAGGTCAGCCATCGCTGTTATCTTTCACAGAGAAGATTCTAGCTCGACATACATGTTCTCGTGACTTCTTCTTCTTTGCCTATCTGGATGGATTTGTTTTTGTAATCATCCTCCTCAGTCAAGGTGGTTGTCAGTTGCTTTGTCTTTCTTCAGCTCTATTAAGTTCCCCTCACCTTTGACCAAACACGGATTTTGGTGGTGATGAGTGGAAGAACCAAATCTGAGCTTTAACTAATTGCTTCAGAAACCTATGGGTGACTTGTGGCAGTAAGGGATACGACCCCATGTAGCACTACTGTGCCCTTTTCGAGTCTTTGAGCCACATTAGCCAGCGCCAAAATATTGGACATCCCTTCTCTCCTGTAGTCTTTGAGTATGTAAAAAGGGATGAGACTGCACCTTGTATCGTGACTCATTTGTTCGTTGTAGAGCAGAATTTTAAGACTCATAGCCAGGTTTCATACCGTAGATGTCAAATTACAGTTGTTGTCAGTAAAATGCTGACAGAAGGAGGCCACACAGTGGCTTCTAGTTGAGCTGTTGACCAATAACTTATCAATTGATCCAAAAACTTCCATCTAGCTTCCTTCATCTTAATGCTGCATTCTTCTAGACCACAATCTTGGACTTCTCTCTCCCCCACAGCTAATGCTGTGGCTGGATCCATTAGCTCACTAACGCTAATGCTGCAGATTAATGGAGGATCAGAGTCACAGGGTAAGCGAGGGCCGGGCAACATACACACACCTTATTCCACTAGCACCCACTGAGCAAGTTAGGGTGGCCCTCGTGATAATCAAGTCTTAGCTTTACCTAACACACACACACTCTGATTTCATTGGTGCTGTAAATCTGGCCAGCAGGTCATGGAGGGCCAGCAGGGAGTTAATGGCTGCCTCATAAAACCCTGAGGAGGAAGGTCAGGACTGCAGCCGAGTTGCCTGATGCCCTAAATGAGAAGCATGTGGGGGGGGTCAGGAGGACAGGGTGCGGTAGGGGTGAAGGTGCTGCCATGCGTATCCAACACTTCCAACAGGGGGAAGGGGTGACATTTTGCATTCATGTCTTATGGGAATGAGTCATGGAACAACTTGACAGCTACTAGCAACAACTGTGGTCACGTATCTGATCTCCATGGTTACTGATGTTTTCATTGGAACTTTGTTGCTCATTATCACGTTTTATAAAATGTAATTCTTATGTCTTCAGCAATGGTCAATCACAGAAAGCTATGGATTGCAAAGTCAACCACAAAACAGTAGCTGCTGAGGGATATAATGAGTTGTGTTCCGAAAGAAAAACAAGTTGTTCATTTTAAAATGGACATATTTTCCTCAACTGAACAAATTTTCTAAAACATAATGAAAAACTCAATGATACACAACAGCTAACCTTGGACCAAACTAAATGAAAAGCATTTGCTAGCAAACCTTTCTTGAAATATTTCAGCACTGACAACATGCTGCTGTCAGAGAAATCGCTCAGGTGACTCAGTTCTCAGCCCGAAGACGTTTCAGACCAGCAGTGAATGGGGTGTGGTCATGTAACAACTGTCAAAAATACTGGAAGCTGGTGGATTTTATTCATCTTTTCATAAAAGAGGGAGTTAAATAGCGAGAGAATATTTTATTTCGGCCAACTGCAACTGTAATGTTGGCTAGTAGTGCCCAATGCGACTCATATTCATTGCCCCTCCCAGGAGAACTGAAATTTGCTTAAAAGGTAAAAATTGACATATTTTGATATTATTGATAATACAAAGACTGACTACCAAATAAAAAAAAGTAATACAATAATCAAAGCTTAAAGGTTTGCTTATTAACACTGAGGGCTTTCAACTAGCGAAAAAATTATAATCAGTATTATTTTGGTCATAATTGAAATCTTAATTATTATCTTGATTACTGAGTGACTTAGGAAACATCATGCATTTACTGAACTTATTCATTAACTATAAACAGCATCTTAGAGGATGACGACAGCACACTTTCACCAGGCTAACGGGCTTCTGTGTGTGTGTGTGTGTGTGTGTGTGTGTACACACAAAGTGGAGCAAAGCAGGTGACAGGTGAACTACTTGAGTTGAGGACAACTTGTTACGTTACATAACTGCAATTCAACCGTGGGGTTCTGTCAGGAGATGCAGTTACATAAACTAACGGTGAGAAAAGGATAACGTTAAATCCGGTTATACAGACTGGGACAGGAAGCCAATGGTGCGCTGGATTTATAACACAAGACAAAACGAGTGACATTGCGAAACAGCATGCGCACAATAATTGTTTTATTTTGATGTTTTTAGAATCGTTGGAAGCCAAAATGGAAATCATGATTAAAATTGGATTAATGGCACAGCCCTACTTTCAACCACATCTCAAAGTCTTCATTCAACAAAAGGACTCAGCTGTTATCACATGACCGAAGTGTGGCTTTGAGTCATATGATACATCATTTATGTAGAGAAATGTTACCATTGTCTTGGTTCAAGGATAGTTTTTGGCATCAGGTGTGAATGGCCTACTGATCTCCATTTGGTGATGAAGGCAGGGAGACGTGGTTTGTTAAGATCTAGAGTGAACTTCCATAGATTCCAAGCTGAACAAACTTTAATGTTGACGCACGCTTCATTTGTTATGTAATCGTCTTGTCCACAAAATGTGGACAGTAGATTTTGATAAATATCCTAGTTAAATAGTTTGGTCAGTCAAACTGTGCTTGGTCTGGATATAAGGTCATAGCCCAGTTTTCTGGGAGGCCTATCACTGTCACTGGAGAGCTGTGTAACTTTACTGAGCTCCATGTGGCCCCAGGGACTCCCGTCTTATCAGCTGAAGGCCCTCGCTGCTTTAACACCAGCCTCTGTCATACACAGCTCTTCAGTTCAAAGACAACACTGCATGGGAGATCAAAGCACGGGCAATCTGGTATGCACACACACACAAACACACGCGCTCACCGCACTGACACAAAGTACACATGATAACATGTCCATAATCTCAGTCGCACACTCGCAAACACACATCCAAACACACTGGCTCCGACCACACATGCCCCTGGCATTGATCAAAGGGAGGAATGTGATAGATAGAGGAGAGATAAGGGGGAGAGAGAGAGAGAGAGAGAGAGGGAGGGAGAGACGGGGGTGTTGTCTCACTTCAGTAGTGCTTGGCAATAACCAAAGATAAGACTGGGACACACAGTCCCAGTTTACACACATCTAACAACATTCCATGCAGTGCTGAAACAGTGACTATACATTTACGTACACTAAACACAAGCACAAACCTACACCTTTCTTTAGCTCAGCGGCTCCCAAACGTTTTAGGCAACGCACCCCCTTCTACATCTACATCTTTTTACTACATTATTTGCCCAATAAACATCAAAATCTGAAGATCTGTTTCCATGATGACCAAGCATCGCATTGTTACATGCCCGAAGTCAGCCACGGGGTTTCACTCAGTGACACTCTTGAAAGTGACGGCTTTTAAATCTGTCACTCTCCCCTTAAAGCCCATTTATACTCCTGCGTAGGGTCTATGTACATACCTAGTATAGTCTACCCAGCCGACCAATCACAGTGCTTACAGTCCGCGTCGACGTGTAGTTTTGAGGAGGTGCACGTCAAGCGAAGGCGTAGCCCCGTAGCCTACGCCGTCAATTCGACGCAGAAGTATAAATTACGCTTTACCCTCTCACTGCGCTTAAACACAGCATGCATCAGTCTTCCCTGTCTTTTCACTAATAGAACGTTACATATTCATTACTTTAAAAAATAACAGTGGCTGTAAAAACTTTTTCTCGTACTGTAATGATTAGACTTTGCAGTCAGTCCACAGTTCACCTGCATGCCGAACTGTGCAGAGGGAGGTGGGGGGTGTTTTCATGACAAAAAAAAAGAAGATTCAAAACATCCCTCCTCTGTTTTCTCACAAATCGCACCCTGTTATTGCCTCATAAACAGATAGCATGGACTAAAAGAGGATCATATGAGGATTTGCAAGTACAGTGCTGGTGGCTCAGTCTGAAAGAGAGGGTGGGGAGAGGTTGGGTACTATTTTTAATTTTAAATTATACTTAAAAAGGAAAGTTTTCAATTCAAGTTTTTATTCCATGAAAAATTCCCCCAAAAAATAATAGTTATTAAACTACTACACCACCATAACATTTTTTCTGCCGCGCACCCCCTAGAGGCAGCTCAGAGAGCACCATACTTTGGGAATAGTTGCTTTAGATGCACTTGATGGGACCTTTCAGTGTTTTTTCAAAATGGAAATAAATACTCATGCCAAGTCGCAAGCAATCACAGCCATTTTTCCATAACACCTGAAAGGTCCGGTAAAAGGTTTTGTTTGTCCTGATGTTCCAAAAAGGCTTCCAAACCATGTGAAACTTGCCTTTAAACACTGGCCATGATAGCATCTTCTGAGCTGACTCCATTATTGTCATGATCATTTCTCGTTGCCTTCTGTAACCGCTGCAAGCCGCAGCTGCTTGTCTTAGGACGACAGTCTGACAGGTTCACACAAACTGTATGTTGTCTACATTACTTTACATTTAGCCGACAGTGACAGGAAGCGTTGTTAGCGCTGCTGTGTCTGCAACAAATAAATTGCATTTCCTGTAGCTGCTTCACAATAAATGTCTGTAAATAGTTTGCCAGTGCAAAGCTTTTAATATGAAGCGGCAGCAGCAGTGATGAAGGCAAAACATGCCAGAGCAAATAAATCTTTAACACGCATGCAGGGAAGACCAAGCGACGCACTATTTATACTTTCCACATCTGCATGGCTGTCCACCAGGACCGTGTGTGCAGCGCAAAATTTACGCTTGGACTGTACAACATGATAGTGTATGCATGCATCTATTGCAGTATAAACAAATCCAAGTGTGCGTCCACTGTTCACGTACGTGTTCATATTGTAGGATATCCAGTTCTTTAACAGTGATGCTGGTATCTTTCAGATCAAAGTGAGACAGAGAAAGCAAAAGTGAAACTAAACTCCAAACTACAGAGATTATAGGTGCAATATGTAAGATAGTGACAAAATTTTACTATATAATATTACATTATAAACAGAATGTCAAGTGGTAACACTGACGTTTTGTCAAAGACGTCTATGTATTGAAAAGAGCATGAAAACCATCCCGGCCCCTCCTGCGTCGTAACACCACTTGTGCACTGAGAAGCGACAGTAGGTCACTGTTGTGCTGACAAACATTTCAAATGGCGTCGATATGGCGTCAAAATATCCCAGAATTGCTGTATTATGATTTTATCGTGATCATGAATCATGTATTGTGTATTTTATTGTACCGTGAGGTCGCCTGTGATTCCACCTCGCACCTCTACGACACACTGTAACTTTAAACAGCAAGCTAGAAAGAAAATGCTATTTGACTGCTTGCATTCTCTCGCACTTGTGGCGCTATACATATAATAAAGGGAGACTTTCCTGAAATGTACTTTGTAAACTTACAGCAGTTTTACTCTATATGTGTTTACTGACACTCCACAGAGAAAGGTAACAGAGGTAACTGACCCTAGTGAAATCAGACCAGAAACAGTGGTGATCAAAACTCAAGAGAGCAAAAATAACATCTGTGGTCGAAGTGAAAAAGGACACTGCGGGACGCCCAGATTACATAGTGGTCTTTAACTGGCAGACTGTATTTTATTTGTTGCTGTTTTCACAAAAATGAGATTAGGACACATTATTTCCAAGGCTTAACCCAGAATCCTGAGAAAGAAAAAAGTCAATATTTGGAGAGTAAAGTCAGACTTCCAAGAAAATAGTAAAAAATGTGACAGTATTTTGGCATTTAATCCAGAATTCTGACTATTCTCAGAATTTAGTCTCTCACAATACTGACTTTATTGTCAGAAATACAAGATTAAACACGTGAATGTCTTGCACTGAGGACAGACATTAATGGTGCCTTATGTGGGTTGATATTTAGCTTGCTCGTGAGAAAACTCCATAAAAATCATTCCTTTTGTGACTTCCTGTAGACAGCTGACAAGGTCAGCTGGAACTCAACCATTAGTTTGATAGACTAAGGTGGTAAATGTCTTTGTAACTGAATTTTAGAGTAGTGTTTTTAGAGTACTTTTTAATTATTTCACCTAAAACTGAAGCTGAAGCTCTTCCCCTTCATATCTGCAAGTGTTTTTCTAACCTTCTGGATCCCAATCCTTCTCCTTTTTAAGTCCACAGCCCCAGCTGTCGGTGCGACAGTGTTGCTGTCAGAACACTCACCTGCTGTGTAAAACATATAGATTAAGGATGGAACAATGTTTCAAAGAGAATGTTGACGTTTTCAAAAATACTCCAACCCAAAAATTTTGAAGGCAGAATGCTCTCACACGCTCTTCTCTTCATTATGCATCATTTAACGCATGTCACTTTAAGCCAGTAGCACGCTCTATGCATCATGCAGACAGAAGGTGCTGATCTGGGGCAAATGTAATAAAATTGCTGCTTCTCTTTAGAAATGGCAAGAAGGACAATGGTATATCGTGACGTGCCCCGTGTGAGAAGACCGTCAGTGTTAAATTAACTATAAAACAAAGGCATTGGTGCTTTGATGTGCATCAGGAGCCCCTTAGTGAGCTGCCCATAACAATTCACAGAAGAACTACTTTTGTGAAGCTTGTTTACTGTATAATGAGGTAGCTCTAACTAATCTCTATAGCTCATTTTTTACTCTGTCTTTTCATAAAGTCAGTTTTTTTAGCTAGTGAGGCAAGTTTATATATATATTTAATTGGCTGTTGATCGCCAGCTCTAGTCAGCTTCTCTCAACTTCCAAGTCACTTAACTTTACAGGAAATGAACAGACTGACTGTTGCTTGTGTTATGGATGCATGATTACCTTATCAAGGGATATAACCAGGAAGAAGTATAATAAAATAAGAAGTATATCTACAGAAAATTATTTAGCAAACTATTTTCAGGCATTTTTCTGCCACAAAGCCACGCATAGTTAACATTACCAAGCCAAATCTTCTCAGTTGTGAGGATTTGCTGTTTTTCTTTGTCTTATAATACATGTAAGATCTTTGGGTATAGACTTGACAAAACAAGCAATTTAAACAGGGGAAACTCTGATGGGCATTTTAGAAAGATCAAACAATGAATCACAAAAATAATCCCCAGCTCAGTTGATAACGAAAATAACCACTGCAGCTCTACATGGATGTTTACCACAATGCAACCCACTGCATCAGGTGATATTTTAGAACAGACACAAATTAGCTGCGTGAAGAGTTGGACCAGTAAACCTGAGCACGGCGGAGGTCAAAGCACTTGACTAAGAATATGATTTAGCCGGCAATCTTGTCCTATTCTTATCCTCCCATTCTTATGAATGAGCTGCATTTTCTTCTCTCAGCGCTTTATTGTTTTTTCTCTTAGGTTACGTTATCTCATAAGTGTGCACATTGAAAAGACGTGCATTTAGACACGAACACTTTTCACAAACACAAAAAAGTGTCTCATTTTCTCCATCTCAGCTCACACAAACCCAGCACTCCTCCTTCTATATTCGCTGTCCGTGGGAGCCTGAACTAATATCCCATCTGCCCCAGCTTCTGGTACACAGACTGCTTTCATTACTAACGAGGACCTGATGAATTTTCTTAAAGGCGGTGATGGGCCAAATTGGAGCTGATATGTCCCATCCGGCAGGGTGGATAGGGTCATAGGACAGAGCCTTGTCCTACCGCCATGTGACAACCAAACCACGCCAAAGTGAAAGAACCTATTAGCACTAACTGGTCAGTTTATTAGGGTTGTTTATTCTATTACCAAGCACGTGTGTGTATGTGTGTTCTTGTTTGTGTGCGGATGGAATAAGAGGTGGCCTTGAGGATGATATAACCCCTGAGAAGACCATTTCCCTGTAGACACTAAAATCTGCGAGGAACAGCTGTGGTTGTTGCCACTAAGAGAGACAATAGATGTATTTTTCTTCTACAACATGTGCATATGTTAGGTCAGGGTGCACAAGCAAGGAGGTGTGTGAGATTTGACTGTGTGTGTGTGTGTGTGTGTGTGTGTGTGTGTGTGTGTGAGACAGTGTAAGGTCAGGGAAAGAGGGCATCAGATGAGCTATCTGGGTAGGTTGTTGCGACACACACATACACACAAGCCCATTTTGAAGAGGGTAAGAGAGGGGGACATGACGCGTCAAGCTGGAGCCATGACTTGGTTGTGTGTGTGTGTGTGTGTTGCGTGAGTATGAGGGGGTTGATCCCATTGTGTGTGTCAACAAGCCGTCCTATTCAGCGCCTGTGTGGCTAAACTCTGCTAATGAGCGTTGCCTCTGGCTGGGCCTAGCAAGCACAGCACTCATCACAGCTAAACCCTTCAACACACACACACACACACACACACACACACACATACACACTGCACCCCCAACCAAAGAATGGGGATAGGGCATTTTAAAGAAGACAGGGAGGTAGGAGAGTGTGTGTAAACGACAGACAGAGAGAAAAGGAAAGAATGAGTCAGGATGCAACCTCATCAAAAGATGTCAAATTGCAGCTACAGTAAATATGACTATTTTCATGGCAAAACATTCAAAAACAAAAGACTTTCTGGAGTTTCCATTGGAATGTTGCTCATGTCAGAGTGGAAAATCCACTAAGACTAAAACTCCTAGTTGATAACACATTTTTAAAAAAAATATATTTTTTAACTCATTTAGCTGCATTTTTGTCTATGTAAATATCTTGCAAACTTGCGTAAATTTGTATTGTTTTTCAACTCACGGTCGAAAAATTGTTTTACTTGTGCTATACAGGACTCCCTTGTAAAAGAGACTGTGTCTCAGTGGGACTCTTCCTGTTTAAATAATGGTTTATATATATAAATTCATCAATGAATAATTATCATATAAATCATACTGTATCATATTCATCAGTTTAGAGGTGGAGGAGACTCCTAGAAATACACCACAATTTTGTTTAAAAGACCACGACAGGCTCCATATACAATTCTGCAACTTTCTGGTCAGTGAGGAGAAACAACTGACCACACTACTTTCATATTTATTAGGTCTACTTAGAAAGTGTAAAGCTACAGAGGAAGGATGTGGTTTGATGGTGTAGATATAGTGATGTAGTCAAACCTATTTCAAGACAGAACCTTGCCTCTGCAAAACCCCAAAATCTTCACTTTCAAGGTTTTGGAATGTTCAATTTAGGTCATTTATTACAGTAATATCTGTAAATTGCAACTATGGTGTTATTCCCCTGCAGACACGTTATAAGGTATGTAAAAATAATCAGCTGCTGTTGGATTTACCCCCCAAAAAAGTTCTCTAAATACCACGCCCACCACTGCTGCTTACGCTAGGTTGACCTCTTAAAGAGCAGTGTGCATCAAGATAGCTAGTGTCATCGGAAAGATTGAGCCACAGGCTACATGTTTGAGCCTCAGTCAGACCCAGACTGATAAGGAGGATGTGGTTACCAGAATCAGAGATTAGCAGATGTATCAGAATGGTTAGTGTAGTATCTTTTATTGGTTTATCTTGTTTGTTAGCTTGTAACTGGCAGTGGCTGACACAGCGTTAGCGGTTGTGAAACATACAATACTATCTGCTATAATGTACAAAGTGTGTTTGTTATTACGCATTACATGGTGGAAGGAAGCTCCAAGGTTCAGTTTACATCCAAAAACTGGACTCTCACCATGTTTCCTGTGAAAAAGTCCACCGGTGCAAACTCTGGCTGTCTGTACTGACAAGTCTGCTCGGAGCTGGAGATTTCAGTTTCTTTGCTGGTGGCATTTGCTAGATAGCGATTGGCACGCCCCAAATCTAGTTGCCCGTGGTACATTTGAATCTTAGATTTTAAGGAAGCGCACAGGCATCTCCCTCTTCAGTAGAGGAATGTGGACTTTTTAGTTACATGAATTTTAATTTAAAGGGTAAATTGCTACAATAAATGAGCATGCTAGTATGAAAAAGCCAATTAGAAACCAGGGTACACGGATACATGGCCAAGAAAATAAACCGTCCTTCCCCCGGAGAAATCTAGGTGGGGTAATCAGGTTTCTCAAATCCCTACCATGATTAGAAAAAATGGGTTTTGTTTCCATGATGTCAAAGAAATCAGGCTTCTGCAAAAAGCTGACTGCAGCCAGGGAACTGAAGGGCATTTTAACACACTGCGTGACAGGATGTTAACTCTGGTCTGCATCATGAGTCTGGACAGCTACACATCTATCCACCTCTCAATCTCCATAGCCTAACATTTCACATTGCTTCATAAAGGACACATTATTTCCTGCATTTAAAACTGCAATAATTGTTTTTTAGGGCCTCTCTGGGGCAGCAGAAACAAGCTTCACCTTTTAAGTTCACTTGTTCGCCAACAATCGCTTTTTTGCTCATCCAGCAGTTAGGGAGCAACATTATTATTCATTTGGAGCTCCATAAAGCTGTGCAGGAGCAGCAGATTCAGGCAATGATTCTCTGCAGTTTCTTCACTACGAGCCACCCTTTCACATGATTTTCCCAATGTCATTTCATACAGTTATTAAAATACTGATTACAGTCGTATTTAGTGGAATAATAATGCACACTGTTGAACAGCAGTGCATTATGTAGGTAGCATGCTGTAAGCTGTTTTGCTAATTTTTGCCGGCCTTAGTGCCTTCCTCAGTCACTGTAGGAAGGCTGAACACCAAAACAAAATTGTACTGTTGGTCAGGTCTATGTTTGTTAAACAAAGTTTATGAAGAGTCACAGGAAAAGACTGAGGGAAGGGATGGAGAGGGGGGGGCAAATCAAATAACTCGGAGCTTCTTTCACTACATTAGTGTGAAAACAAGGTGGACAGATGTAAAGTGCAAGAGGAACAGAAGGAAAACAAATGGATAAAATCCAGAGAGGCTGGTCATATGAGCCAGTGGGCAGACGGAAGGAAGATGGGAGCTGGGGGTGAGAAAAGGAGGGCATGTCACCCTCCATCAGCACAATGAGCGCTCTCTCTTTATTTCTGTTCAACACTTTTTTTCCACTACCAGCAAGCTATTTCCAACCCACAACGTGCGTGCGTGGATGCGTGTGTGTGTTTGAGTGAGTGTGTGCTGGAGGTGAGGTTTGGGGCCGAGGCCATTAAAGCTCTGTTAAAACACTTCTGATGCTGTTGGCTGATGCTGAAGCAAAAGGAGAGTGAAAAAAAAAGAGGGGAAGTGAGACAGTGAGGGAGGGAGCACACACTCAGTGGCTATCTCGGCCCGCCCAGCAGTCCGCTGGCAGCCTGTCAATACTATGAGCACAGAGGTGCGAGATGAGTCAACAACCTAATTCGAACATCAAACTTTCATGGGCAGCGGAGGGGAAGAGCAGGATGGAGAGATGTACCGAGAGAGGAGAGAGGTTTGCTGTTAACGCTTTCTCCATCACCTGACCTTCACTCCTCCAAACCTTTTAAAAACCCTTTAAAAAACCGACCCCTTTTACACCCTTGCACACATACAGCGCCACCATATCCACCCAGGAACACACACAGGGTTGCACTTCTAAAGTTCTGACCTGCGGCTGAATTACATTTGGAGCGTTTTAGCAAGATATAATAGTGACTCTCTCTCTCTCCCACTGCCCCCCCCAAGCTTTGCAGAAACTCTCTCGGCCAGACCAAGAGAGTGCCGGCGGCTTTATTTATTAAATATGGCCTGAGAGAAAAAGCAACATGAGCGAGCTGAGAAACCGTTTTAAGGGGCCGGCTTTTAATGGCTTTCTGACACGCGGGGATGGTAGTGGTTTGGTGGCGGTTTGGAAGGGACACCTCTTGAGTGGTGAATGGTGTTTGTTCAAGCTTGTTGTCCCTCGGTGTGAGTGTACGGGAATGTGTTGTGCTCAATGGAAAGGCTGGGAGGTTAGGATCATATAGTAAAGAAGGAAGTGCTGCAGTGATGGTCAATGCAATTAGCAAAAATGGAAACCACGAGAAACCCAGGCTTATACTGTAGCTCCACTTGGATCATACCAGTTTGTCCAGCGTACGTCAGGGAACTGAGCAACTTGAGATATTCATTACGATTCACAACAAAAAAAAAAATGCCATTCATAAAGAGCAGAGGTGGTGTGTGGGTGGTCTTATAATTCTGCATCAGGGATCATATGCAATGTCCCACATGCAGGATTTAATTTAATTTAATTTAATTTAATTTTTACAGCCCTGCGACACACATACCAGATTTTTTTTCATGTTTGTGTCGGAGGATTTGTATTATTAATGCTTCTGAAATAAACTGCCTACCCCAGCTTTAACTGAATGTTTTAACATCTGATTTCACTTATTATTGTACATTTAACCAGAAAAGAGGAAGTGAAAACCACGGGGAGACTGATGTGGAGAGTGGAGTTTCTCCCTTTTTCACTTTCTGTTGATCATCACATGCATTAGTTAAGAAACAATCTAACTAAATGGGAAGTGGGAAAACAGTAGTTTACAAAAACAAACAAACAAAACAACATGATGATGAGATAAAGGTATTGAAAGCTCCAGAATGAGGAAGTTAGTGGAATTTGTTTTGGTTTGAAAATTCAAACAAAGGCTGTTTTCTTAGGCAAAAGTCAAACTAAGATTAAAATTAAAATTAGGCTGAAACTCAATTGTTGTTGCGATTAATTAATTAAAGGGCTACTCCAGCCATAAACCAATGAACTTCCATAAAGCTTGCAAGACAGGTGATGGTCATAATCGAAGAAGCAGAAGCTGAGATAGGCATGCTTGAAAATTATTAGTGTTTACGTGTCATCACGTAGGAATGCAAATCAGCTGTATCACCAAGTGCCACCGAAAAAACATGTTTAAGTAAATAGTTACATTTAAAGAAAAGCATAACCATCACCATTTCCTAAGCTCAACAATGTGGTTATTATTGTAAGCATGATGAGGAAAGTACCCTAACCTTAGTGTTCTTATTTTAAGCCAAACCATGACCTTTCCCTGAACCTAACCAAGTTGTTTTTGTGCCTAAAACTAAACCTTAACCATGGAGCTGCCACGTAATATAACTGATGTATTTTCCAGGAGTGTTTAGTAATGGACTTTGAAGGAAGAGACAACCGATGAGGTCTTGAAGATGGGTGTCAGATCAGAAAACACGAACAAAACAAGCAAAATCCAAAAATATGAAATGAATGACATTTTACTGTACATCTCTTTTGGACATATAGAGACACACAAGAGCAGGAAAGGTGTCAGACGTAAAGAAAATAAAAAGTGACGGCGTCTCTCGCCGATAGAAATAGCCATGCAGCATTGTCATTCTGCTGACATCTCAAACCCTACTGGTGCTGCTGCTGCTGACTAGTCTGTGTACTGGGGGCACTGGAAGGACTAGCGGTTGCACCCGTGATGTGTAGGTTGGTAATGGTGAGAGGGGGGGTCATAATGCAGCACGATATGGCCATGGGTGTGGAGGAACAGTGATAAGGCAATATACAGAGGAGCACTGGCACTGACCTAGTGAGACTGTCTAAAAAGCAGGGCATGGAGAGGAACAGTTAGCCGGTGTTTCCACCACAAGACCTTTCCCCAGGGACCAGTAACCTTTGGAGGAACTATTTACGTCTCCTTAATACACCTTTCTGCCGATGTTACATTCCCCTCGTCTCTTTCTTCACACTGCTGCTCTTTACTCTAGAACAGAGGTGAAGCTGCATAAAAAATACAATAACTTAAATAACCAATGAGGTACATTAATCACACACCACACATACTATATGTACATGCTGAATGGTGATAATACAAAGAAAAAGAGCTGAGGTTAAGTAGGGAATTCAATTATTTATGCCCACAGGAAAATCTCTTCGAGCCCCATTTCATTGTTGCCGCTCTAAAGTCAGTGTCAGTCAGTGCCAGGCAGTCTCATCCACTATTTATATGATGGAGGTTCCTGAATGCAGTTAGTGAATGTTTCTTATTATGGGTAGATCGTTTCAAATGTCTGACATTTGTAGTGTGGAGCAAGGTTCAACCAATGAACCAATAGTCTACATAATAGTAAACAAAATCTGACACTCCACTTTACTTAGTCTGGATTTGGGGTTTTAGTGACCTAGCATTGGCCTAATGCTGGTTGACACTATGTTTCTTATGGAAAAATATATTATTGTGAGGAATATAAAACTACAAAATTTTGATATTAAAATATCAGCTACTGGTCACTTCAGTCCACACATACCCAGATATCCAGTAGGCCTCTGAAAACTGTTTTATTGCTCTAAACCTAGTCCACAGTGATGTGTGAAGATGAGTCATGCTTAACTCTGATTTATGGTATTCGAGCTCTTCCCACTTCGCCACAACCAAGCTCAGACAGCTCAGCCACCACAACACTGTCAAAACCGTCACGTTGCCAAGTGAGGGAACACACCCTGCTTGGTAAATCACATTCTCTGTGGTTGCAAACATGCGTGAAAAAGCTGACAGCCAACTCCATCTTGAATCTCTGCTTTCCTTTGAAGGGCCAACTGTAAAACATCTCGTCGGGGCTTGGCGGTCGGGGTTTTTGGCAAATGAGGATGACAGCAAGGCAAACAAACAAGTTTGGAGGGTTTCTCCAAATGTTCTCCGACGGCTGTGTGATGGGCAGGGTGGGAGAGCGAGGAGGAGGGAGGGAGGATTGAGGAAGGCAGGGAGGGACGACACGGGAGGAAAGACTGGGAGTGTTGACAGAGGAGAGGGAGAGGGCTTGGAGTGGGTGAGGTAGAAAGATGAAGAGATGAGGAGATTAAGAGAGGACACAGATTAAATAGTAAATAGGAGGGGAGGTGTCAGGGCTAGGTTTGACCAGTGAGGGATTTAGTAGGCCAACACACAAACTATTTTTAGACAGAGGCAGATGATATTTTTTGCTAGTATCCAGTAGATACATTTGGACATTTCAATACATAAAATGACAAGAAATCACACAAAACTACAGTAGCTGATGGCTAATGTTAGCTGAAGTTGTCAAACTTTCAGTCTGGTCAAATGATTGCTTTAATGCCACTGAAATAAAGGGACATTTGACGTGCCATCATGGTGTAATTGCCACAGTGGCCACATTTGCCACTGTTCAGTAATATTAAGTTATTAAGTAAGTCTTGCCTTAAAGCTTCAGTAGGTCACTTTTATAAAAAAAAATACTGTTCTCTGGCTCCTCCTACTGCTCCTAACTCCATTTACAAGAATCCACCACATAAACAACTACTTATCAGAGCCAGGAGGAGTCTCTAGCGCAGCGCCCCTCCTCGCCAATGCTCTCACTTAGTCCAGCTCAATAACTTCAACAAGCAGCTTCAGTTTTGCAAACACAACGTTTGAGAAACAACCAGCAGCAATGAAAGAACAGTCCATCCCTCCTTTGACAACAGCAGCGTTCACTACAAAACACGTGTGTGAACGCATCCCAGCTCCACACAGAGCTTTGGGCTCATTATGTTCAATGCCATGGCGGTCGTATCGACGAGTGGCAAAGAGGCATGATAACTGTAGCTGCCTCTGAAGCCAGGGGCGCTCTGCCTTGGGCCGCAAAGCCCTGGAGGGGTGTCTTTGAGAAGACGAGTCGTAACGAGAACTACGCTGAATGAGGTTTCACAGGGCAACCGGCAACTACTTGTGGGTTTGGTAGGAGGGGCTTAGCAGAGTGATTCCAGCAGCAGACAGACGTACAGTATGGAGTGCCCCTGTGGCTTAGGGTTTAAGACACTGACCATCAACTACAATGTCACCGCTGAGTGCGGACTGGTAGCTGGGGAGGTACCTGGTCACTGCTCAGGTGCCCTTGAGTAAGGAACTTAACCCCTAACTGCTCAGGGGTGCATCTATGTGGCAGCTCCATCACTCTAACATCTCTCTCCAAGTTGCATGTCCATGGTCCTGTGTGTGTGTTTGTATTTTGGCCTAGGAATGATAAATAATGTAATCCTCCTTTTTCATGTAAAAATAAATAAATACATTCTAATCTGTCACTTCTGGTCTCTGCAGCCCACAAGCAACACATCACCATTCATTTTCCTTCCTATAATATCTGTGCTAACTTGTCTCTCCATCACGTGGTGTGGTTATAAGAACATGAATACATGCTATAGGGTAAACAAAAAGGAGATGGTGAGGATGGAAAATGCAACACGGGACTGGAGAGTGGCACGTTTTCATCATCAACAGAAGGAGCACAGTGCTCCACTGACGCTGCCGTTTGTCGACTCATTGGCCTAAAATGCTGAGTGACCCTGATGCAGGGTCATTTTTTCTAGGCCCTGCTGTCCTCTTGGGTCAGCGCTACACTGTCCTGGAGAGAGGCCAGCGCTTGCATGAATAAGTAAAGACCGTTGGGGGACCAAAGTCCGTTGGCTGACGTTTCCACCCCACTGAATTTTAACACATTAGGAAGCCCCACTGCCAGTAATGAGCCAGAGACAGAGGGATGGGGATGGAGGCGTGTTGAAGGGTGAGAGAGTGTACTCACATCCTCAGAGCATAACTCCCTAAGCACACTAGACTGTGTCACTCTCAACCTGTTATTGTTGTGCAAATGTTAGTCACATCTCATGAAAAAGATGGCACTCCTGATTGGGAACCTTTTACTTAAAGTCCACTGGTGTGTTTCATAAGCACAGCGTAAGCCCACAGAAACAGACAAAACATTGATTACAATGTAATCACTTGACACGCTTAACAAATGACACGCTTTAATACAAAGTACCATATTATTCTGTAATTATATGGTTGCAATGCAGCTAAACGTGGGTATAACGAGCTTATCATTCCTTATAAGTCTGTCAGAAATGTTCAGCGTGATAAAATATTTAGTTTGAAATTGCTATAATACATTAATCCAAAAAAGTCCATAATCAATGTCATTGAAATCCAAAGTATTTTAACGTACTAATATGCAGCACTTCAAATAAGGCACTGACAATGTATCATATCGCCAAACTGTTGGACAGAGGTTGTTCGTACAAAGGGTTAAAACAACCTATGTTTCAATTTTCTTGATGAGCAGCCACTGTCAATAATGATTTTTTCATAAGCAAAGCTTATAAGTAGA
Source organism: Lepomis gibbosus (assembly GCA_029875015.1). Classification (NCBI taxonomy): domain Eukaryota; kingdom Metazoa; phylum Chordata; class Actinopteri; order Centrarchiformes; family Centrarchidae; genus Lepomis; species Lepomis gibbosus. Next base: position 20,979 of record JAPMOB010114478.1, read on the forward strand.
AGCAGCGTAACACGATACTGCTGCAAAAACCTAGTAGTACAGGTGATTTTTGGTTGGTTTAAAAAGGCACTGACTTCTACTTCATTTAGGAATGAGGACTTGTTGGGTATGTAGTCCTGCCAAATGGCACCCGAGATCAGAAAATGTTTGTAAGGAATATTTTGGAAGTGACAAAATATCTTTTTTTTTGTTTAGGAAACGAGGACTTGTTGGATTATTCATCATGTTCTTATCTAATTACAGAGAGCCACTGCCAGCTATGACCTGCACTGGTGCAGTATACTTCATGGACAGTCGAGATATAATTAAAATAGAGGTTTCAGGTCGTTTCAATTCACTGGGTGCTTTCAGAGGACTCATCAGGCTCTGACCAAGGGAGTTCATACTGTAGCCAAGGTTGTGTGTGTTGTTCTTCAGAGAAAGAATGTGTGTGTGTGTGTATGTGTTTTCTCCTCATCTCAGCCCCAGTGCCCCTGTGCCCTGGCCTCTCTTCCTCCCCCACTGTGTGCGAGTTTATTCACAGGAAATGCAGGGGAGCCTTACGGGTGGCTGGCCTGATGCGAAGCGACGTGGCGTCTCCAGCGAGCCGGGAACTTAGCATGTCAGGCAGGTCAGCACGGGGCAAGCAGACAGTCGATAAAATATTCAATACAGCACTCCCAGTTCATGGATCTAATTCCTTAGAAAAGCCCACCCCCTTTAAAATCCAAAGAAAAAAACCTCTCCAACCTCTTCTTTTCACACCAGCCCGACTGAGTGGGTTTATCAAACTGGGGTGCAAAAGGTAATGAAGATCTAACTGAATCTGGTGACAAAACTGGAGCGAATTCCTCTCTGCAGGATGACTTCTTCTAACCCCGCCCTTACCTCATTTCGGGGAGGGAAAGCTAGCCTTATTCAGAGTGAAAGTTCAAAAGTGCATTGCGACCTTTTCTGGCCTAGGTGCTGTTACCCTAACAGCGTAACTGAGCCTTTCTGTCTTAAACTTTTTGTTTGTTTCTCCCTCTTTTCTTTCATGGTTGCTCTTTTCTTTGGCTTTTATTTTCCGTGCCCTGCATCTTTTCAGAGCCCTGGGGGCGAGGAGGAAACATACGGAAGAGTTTGACAGTGCGGCGAGTGGAGTCTGGAAGGGCTGGCCCTGGAATGTCTTGTGTCAGTTTAGCGCAATGGGCGCTAATCCCAATTAGCATCACTCAGCTGCACTGAGGGCGCATCACATCGATTCAGCCTCTGCAAAGACAGGCGCCCTCCCTGGACCAGGAGGATACAGTGAAACACCAGCTGCTATCGGCCTGTTTCGCTGATTAGCCCAGACACTAAGATGTCGTTGCTGTGTCTTTTGACTCCCGAGCCGCCGCCTCCTCCCTTTGTTGTCTTCGGGTAGCTTCCGTCTACTTACATTTTTAACAAGCGTCTCCTCTGTCTCCATCTCTTTTATTGTGTCGTCTGAGTGCGTGGTATTTTATTACTTACACTGCATAGATTGGTTGAGTACACTGGATCAGTGTTACCCACTCAAATGGTTTTCCTTTCTCCATCTGAATAATTAATGGGAATGGATGGTTAAGGACAAAGGCAGTGAAGACTCCATTAAGGGGCGAGATGTTGAGAGGTGCTGACTTCATCATTGGAGTTGTTAGTGCCAGGGGTAGTGATCCGATGCACACAATATTCTGCGATAGAGACAGACCTAGGAACTACCGGCTTCTTCACTAAAGCACGGTCACGTATTTTACGTTTCTGATGACAACACAGCTAGAAGCCCTGAAAGCAGGGGTTCTCGTATTGTCATGCAGGGCAGAGATTCCTGGCAGATATGCTCTCGCTGGACACCTGCATGGGTTTCGAGAACACTAAAAACAAAGTGTTTGGACTAACAAGGTAATGTAAGTGAAGGGGGTGGGTGAGAATGCAGCTTTTATGGAGTACAATTGGGAGCTAACCTAAGTGATAAAAATAGCTGGATCTGACTGTAAGGGGTTTTGTTTTTGCTTTTCCAAAGGCACGTCATAATACATCCCAGAGTTTCAGGGCCCCGCAGCTTTCAGATACCTATAAATAAATGCTTTCCTGAGCTTTACTTCTCTCTCCTTCACTTGCAGACACACACTCGTACTGGGGCTGGAGCCGAGTAAATACCCCCCTTCTGATGAAAAACATTCCTAGCAGCACCGTTAAGGGGAGTGGATGCTGGATGGGGTGGTGATGGTGGGGCTTTTAAAATTGACGCAACTGCCTGTTTTCCCCAAGCACTATTTTCACTGCCACCATTTTCACGGCGAAAGAAGCCCTCAGCTCTCTCTAAGGGTTTGCTGTGCACAGTTGCGGACAGCGAAGTCTCTACTTGAGCACAGCATGTTCCGACCAAGAGGAGGAACAGAATCAAACTGCCAAAGAGAGATCTTCTGATGAGAAACCACCAAAATACCAACACGCTTGTGCAACACAAGCAAACACTGTAGTAATTTAAGCTTAGGTAACTCATTTAAAGTCCAACTTAACGCTCCTGAAATACATCTCTTACCAAGTAGCGACAACTGTGGCTAAAAGGTCAAGCCAATTAAGATACAGGTTGAAAGAGAGTGTGATTCTACAGACAATTCAGAAAAATCCCAACTCTCAGCAAACAAGTCTCTTTTTCCACAAGTAATTTGGACCTTGCTATCTAATTTCACGTATTGTACTGCGAGGCACGGTGGCCATTTTGAAAATCCGCTGGCGGTTGCTGCTTGCTTGTCACACCTAAGCTCCATCCTCTTTGCTATACCAGCGACTGACTGAGCTGACAGCTTAAAGTAAAATCAAACTCTAAGCTTCAAAATATGTGTCTTTAGAAAACATTCCCCTCAGTCTGTGGCTGTTACATGGAATTGTTTTGATACATTGCATGGACACCATGACTAAACTAGGTCCTTTAATAATAATAATAATAATAATAATAATAATAAAATCCTTTCCATAACAAAAAAAGTAAAGCATGACTCAATTCAAGGTCAAGTTAATTTGGTTTCTGCTCTGGCAATATATCTTTCCTTCACTAAGAAATTCAAACTTTCTTTTTTTTTTGTAGAAATGTAAATTTTAACAGGCCACATTCATGGATGAATTCTGAGGAAATTCAGCTTAGGATCTGATGATATTTACTGATTCTCTCACCATAAATTAAATGTCCAATATTTTGCAGTGGTTTGGGGACGCCACCAAAAGATAAACTCTTGAAACAGATCAAATAGATAGAAAAGTCATAAAATACTCAAGTCAAAGAATATTGTGGAATAATAAAAAAATAAAAAATAAACTAACCCCCGACCCTAAAATCAATTCTCAAATAAGTACAATTACACAAACATTACTCCATGAAAAAGGGGTAAAAGTAAATGTAACCCACTGCCGTCACTCTTGGAACTAACAGGAGGAGGGGTTGGTGTTGCTGACTTCAGGAATGCTGTCGGTTCAGAGTTGTAAACGGAGTTGGCCTTCTCCAACAATGGGGCATATTTTGCAAGATGCTGGGAGTCGATAGCAGGCGTCCGCCGTGACAAAGAGCCACTTCTCCGGCTCCGTGAGAAAGGCATGTTAGTTCAGCTCTTTGATACAGGACACTGTTTCTCTGACCACCATTCATTACCATGTATAACAGACGACTCAATGGACATTGCGCATTAGGCATAACTTGGCCCTCCTACACACTCTCAGAGGCTGTATTATGGAGGCCTGAGAGCCAGGCTTCTCTAAACACTCCTAGGTGTCTCATAAAACCAACTTGGAGTGTAACACAGAGCTTGAGCTTTAAAAAAAAAGCTTGAGCTCCGTCTTTTTGTGCCTTTAGTTTGACTCTGTAGTTGAGACATGAGCTGTCTTGAAGCCCAGGGCTTTGGCGCAGCATCGGAAGAATAACATGGCAGAGGCATCCACATTTGTTTCCACTTATGTTACATGATCTTTAAGAGCCTAATTTGAACAAATCCCTTGCTTCGACCGCACGCTGTAGTTTCTGAGAGGGTTCTCAACATACGTATGCTGGGTGTTAATGTCATGCTCAAAGTAAACAGTGCCGATGCTCAGGGCTGGGTAGAGTGCACCCTATTTCTGGCCTGAAGTACTTCTAGTCTTTTATTAAGAAACCAAATCAAATGAAGCAAGAGCAACAAAGGCCGCCAGGACCCTGTCATTTCCGAGCTACTGTAACATTTCTCCAGCTCAGTCTCTGAATATTCTTTCTTATAAATTCTCAACACCATCTTCCTCAGCAGCAACATCAACATTACCATTTAAGGCGAAGTAAAACTCTCTAAAAGGGGGGTAATTCAGATCTAATGACCTTCATTCATATTCCTCCTAAACTTGTTTTCCCTCCATCCTCACATGTAAGCTAACTCCAACTCTAACAATACAAAACACAGACAACTAGAGCACAAGATGCTGAAAATATCCAAACAACAACACTTCAACATAGATAAACCCAACACAACTATTACACTTATAAAGGGAAGAGAAAACCATGACGAGGAACATTAAATTTGCACACTTCAATGCAGGCTACATTGTAAGTAACACCACAAGTTATTTTAGAAAACCAAACACGTACAAGGAAACTAAATATTCTAATAAAACAACAACAACAAAGGCTAAAAAGTAATTTCAGGACAACCTTTCTGAAATGCTGTGACTTGTTACCTGGAAACACTTGTAGTACTTTCCGTGTAATAACCGTTAATAAGTAAAGGTAAAATGCTATATCCTATATTACCAAGCTATGAAGTAAAGTGCTACCGTTATTTAAGTTTTCGACTAACGCGCTAAACAGCAGAGTGCAGATCATTAAAAGCAATGTGAGAAGGGGGAGAAGAGTGGAGAAAGAGTGTGTTTAAAAGCTGTCAGAGAGCCGAGTGCCCGGGGATGAAGCAGGCTGCCCAAGGCTCTTCTATCACATGAAGGCTGCGCGTTCTCTGTTGCTGAGATACCTCTCTTCAGCTCACTTTGCTCTATCTCCCATCGCTACGTGGCTGTGCCTCTGGCTTGTGGCACTTGCCCCAGCGCACTGCGAGTGTGCTACAGCTCTGGGGAAAGCCAGAACCATGTCAAAAGAAAGGAGAGAGAGAGTGAGAAAAAGACGAGGCAAGGAGAGGTGCTGGTGAAATGTTAATGTCTTGTCCTGTTCAATATCCATATCTTTGGTCAGGGGGAAGCAGCCGCCCTCCCCACCACGCTGTGATGCAAGAATACATGAAACGGTGGGAGGCACCGCATGCGGATCAGAGTCAACCTTGTCCCTTGTTTTTCTAGAGCGTGCATATCCACACACCCTCCCATACACAGACAACATAAACATTTCATGTTTGGTAAGTAACCATGCATGAGGAATTCCCCCACCCTGTTGGTGTGTCATGTTTATATTGCCTTCTTGTTGGAGTGCATTGTGTAGAGCAAGCATCCTCAGTACTCCTCCTTGGCTTCTAACTTGACCTCTTTCTCTTTTACAAACACTTGGAGTCTACCTGAAGGCAAGTCATAAGTTTCTGAGACACTGGCCAAGTCTTCTCACACCAGGGGGGATCTGCTAGGTTATTGTGTGTCTGGTCTCGGGTGGAGGTCACACGAAGTTACAGGAAGGAATCCTGACGAAGGCTGAGGGAAGAAGAGGGAGATATGTGTGTGTGTGTGTGTGTGTGTGTGTGTGTGTGTGTGTGTGTGTGTGTGTGTGTGTGTGTGTGTGTGTGTG